>VMDO01025171.1:0-28631 GCA_007922755.1 Pedetes capensis | reverse complement strand
ACCTGCATCTCCATGTTCAATGCACCACTTTTCACAATAGCAAGGATATGGAATCAACCAAGGTGCCCTTCAACAGAAGAATGGATTAAAAAAACTATGGTACATATGCCTGCAGCTGTAGCCCTGTGGCATCTGATCCCGTCAGATCTCGGAAGCTAAGCAGGGTCAGGCCTGGTTAGTACCTGGATGGGAGACCGCCTGGGAACACCAGAAGCTGTAGGCTTGGGAGAAGGACCTGGCAACTCCCTCCCAAAAATCAATCTGCCATTGAAAACCCTATGAACGGCAGAGAAGCACTGAAAATAGTGTTTCCCCTGTTGTACAGAGGGTCGCTATGAGTTGGATACCACCTGGACGGCACCTAACAACAACAACAACTATATATATATATATATATATATATATATATATATATATATATATACATTCCTGGGATGTAATCTGTGTTTCTGAATGATGTGAGCAGAAGAAAATCAGAGATAGCTAGTGAGCAAGCAAGCACTTACAAGGGACATAGCTGTCCATACTGTGCCAGGAACTGGTAATGCAGAAATGGATCAGATATATTTCCTCCTGAACATATATATAAGCAAATATATTTAATAAAGTAACTGAAGATTTGAGGTAGAGCATAGCACAAAGAAAAATAGGGCAGGGGCTCTGGAGTTTGGGAAGGCTTTTGAAAGAAGATTGCACGTAAGGTCTTATAAACATTGCGCAGGTGTTTGCCAGATAGTCAAGGTGGAAAAAGCCTTCCAGGCCAAGGAGCAAAAGCATCAGGAACTGAAGCAAGAAATTATGAAATAGCTTGCTGGACTCAGGAGTCTGCAGCAGTGATCACACAATTGTGTCCAACACTGTGTTCCTTACTCTAAGCACATCCTGGGACACACTGTGTCATGAACAGGTGAATGAATGAATCGTATAATAGAAAGAGCACAGGTTTTCCAGTCCATTTTTAGGTGCTTACTAAGGCCAGGAATGGCTGCTTTCTCTATGCTAGGCCTGCTTTTGGTTGTTTAAAAATTAACTGTACTATATAAGGGATCTGTTGTTATTAGGTTCCATCCAGTCCAGTCCAACTGACAGTGACCCTATGTATGACAGACAAAACACTAGACACTATTCCATGCCCGGCACTATTGTCAATGCTTCTCAGCTATTCACAGGATTTTCAATGGCTCATTGTTCGGGGGGATTATGCCAGGTCCTTTGCCCAAGCCTATAGCACCCAGTATTCTCAGGTGGTCTCCCATCCAAGTACTAACCAGGCCTGACTCTGCTTAGCTTCTGAGATCTGACAGGATATGACACCATACTACTACAGCTGTAGGAATGTGAGGGACCTTGTTGTTGTTGTTAGGTTCTGTCAAGTTGGGGACTGACTCATAGCAACCCTACCTACAACAGACGAAACACTATTGTTGGTGTTTCTCTGCAATCTTCAAGTTTCCAATGACTGATTGTGTTTTGGGGAGTGGGTTGCTGGGTCCTTTTCCCAAGCCCACAGCACCTGGTGTTCCCAGGCTGTCTCTTTTCCAAGTACTAACCAGGCCCCACCCTGCTTAGTTCCTGAGATCCAACGGGTCAGATGCCCCAGTCCTACAGCTGCAGGCATAAGGGACCAGAGGGTTGAATTCTTAAAAAAAAAAAAAGAAAAGAAAAGAAAAGAAAAGAAAGTGAAATGGTGGTTGCCAGCAGAGTAGACGGGACAATGGGGAGTTGTTCAAGGCATGAGATGAGGACCCGCTGGAGACTGGTTTTGCATAGCATGAGCATACTTCACACCATGGGAATGGAGACTTAAAAATGGTTAAGGTGATCACCTATAATCCCAGTGATTTGGGAGAGGGGCGAGGAAGATCGAGAGTTTGAGGCCAGGGCAGCCTGGGTAACACAATGAGACTCTGACTCAAAATTAAAACAAACAAACAAAAAAGAAAGAAAGAAAGAAAGAAAGAAAGAAAGAAAGAAAGAAAGAGTAAGAAAGAAAGAAAGAGAGAGAGAGAGAGAGAGAGAGAGAGAGAGAGAAGGAAAGAAAGGAAAGGCGGGCTGTGAGTGCACCCTCTCGTGCGTGGCAGAGCATTTGCAAAGTATGTGTGAAACCTTGGGTACTCCAAGCGGGGGAATCCTAAACTGGAACATTTTCTATGATATGTATTCACTATAATTAAAATTTTTAAAAATTTAACTATGAAGTCATTGAACTTCTTAGATTAGGAAAAGGTAATTCGGTCTACATTATCACACTGGTCAGTAGGCTTTCTCAGATATGAAATCTCTGTTTTGTGCATGTGAGAGACAAAGAGGCAGAAAGAGGGAAATGAGAGACAGAAAATTTGATTCTGGGCACTTGCTTTCATGTGACAGAGGTTTCTGCCTCCTTCTCAAACATTCTTTAGGAAATGATTGGCCAAAGTGAGAGCCAATCTTCAGTCCTTTCCCTCCAGCTCGGCCCGCGGCTTGTAGCCCTTTTACTGGTAGTGTCCAGCGGATCTAGGAAGCTGAGCAGGTGATCGGAGGCCTAATCAGGGTGAACAGGAGCCCAAGAAGAGGAAGCAGGCGGATCCGATGAAGGCACCAGAAAGGCGAGCCAGAATAAGGTCAACTGGAGAGGAAGGTGCTGTCAGGCAAGGACGTGGTTGCCTGGAGACCAGAGGGACGCTGAGGAGCCGTTGCCTGGAGACAGGAGAGCGGCTGGGACGCCGTTGCCTGGAGACAGGAGGGACGCCGGGACGCCGTTGCCTGGAGACAGGAGGGACTCTGGGACGATGTTGCCTGGAGACAGGAGGGACGCTGAGACGCCGTTGCCTGGAGACAGAAAGGACGCTGGCGCGCAGTTGGTTGGAGACACAGGAGGCGCGCGACAGCTGAGGAGGGAGGTTAGACAGCCTGACAGCCCAGCAGGACTGAGGCCATGGCTGGACAAAAGAGGGAGAAGGCAGTTCAAGACGAGGTTCATCAGAACCAGATCCTGCGGGAACTGTACCTCAAAGAGCTGCGAACCCAGAAGCTCTACACGCAGTATCACGTGAATCCCCTGCGCAAAGGTGAGGGCGGAGCACCGGGGGGCAGGGTGGCCCGTGAGCTGGGAGCAGAGCCCGGAGGCCGGTGAGCCCAGCCTGGCAAAGACCGCCCTCCCTGCCCCTCCGTGGCCCCTGCTCCGCCCGGGCCCCGGCCCAGGCCCTGCCCTCCTTCCACGTGGCAGGAGCCGCTAGCTGCAGGGGCCTCGCCCTGCCTCACCGCAGACACATGAGTTGTATTACAATGCATTCACTTCACGGTTACTTATTTTAAATATTATTTATAATTTTGCTTTTGAGGTAATAGGATTTTGTAGGGGTTTTGGCTTCTAATTTACAACTTGGTTTTTATTTAATACGTTAAAGGGGTTTTTGAGGCTTCTGAGGTTATCTTAGACCTTGGGAAAGCTCAGGAGTGGACTCCCCCTTCTCCCCTAACACAGCCACCTGCGCACCCTCCTGTGGGGATTCATCTGCTCCTGTAACATCAGCTCCCCCTGCAGGCCACTGGGCCTCAAATGGGTCAGCCCCCTCCACACACACACACACACACACACACACACACACACACACACACACACACACACACGCCTGACCTCCCAGGGACCTTCCCTGGGTCAGTCCCACCCCCACTCCCGCACCTCAGACTCGCTGTCTGGAAAGCTCACTCTGCACCCTTTTCCTGCCCTGTGCCACTCCGGAATCTCGTCTCAGCACAAGATTGCTCTGCCATCCCTCTTCTTGGTTAGATGCCAGAAAGAGAGCTGCACGCCTCTGCCCCCACTCCACACACTACCGGGTCCTAAGTCCTGTTCATCCCTTAGCGTTTCTCCCACCTGGCCCTTTTCTGTCCCTCCCTGGAAGACTCTTCAGTGTGGGAGGAGCCTTCTCCACCTCTATTCACCCAGTCTCACCCTCTGGTCCACAGAGCCCCCCATCTTCCTCTCACCATCTTCCCTCCCCAAACCTCAATAGTGCCAGTATCTCTGCCTGGCTCTTCGATCTGCTCCCAGCTCCCCTCTTTCCCTCCAACTGGACCCTCCAATCATTCCCTACACCTGTGTTACCTAAAAGGCCAATCTGACCCTGTCTAGCCCTGGATAAAGCCCTTCAGCTGCCTCCACAGTTTCTGAGCTGGAATTTGAGTCAGTCAGCCTATAAGGCCCCTTGGATCTGGCTCTGGTTCCTACCCAGCATTCTTCCATTCTTGCCTCCCCCACAACCCTGAGTGCCTCTAACAAAGGCTGAGGTACCTGCTCAGCCCCAGCCACTGCTGAAGACTCCCCCACACTATCCTTTCTCTCCCAATTTCTAAATAAATGGTTTTCCTAAATCCATCATGCCATTTCCCATCACTTTGCCTCCAGAAGGTCATGCCTTCTTCCTGCCCTTCTCCCAGAGTCTGTGCCTCCTTTCCCTCTGTCCACTGCAGCCTGGCTGTCCAGAGAAAACACTTCGTTTTGCTTATAACCAACTTAGTTTTCTTCAGGAGGCCCAACCACTAATTGCAGGAGAAAAATTAATGCCCAATTCTGTTTAAGCTTGGTCCATTCCAACAATGCACAAAAACCCTTCAGGCCACATCCAAGCTTTATAGGAAGATGCTTTCTCATAGCTCTCATCCCTTAGGCACATGATGAATGGAACTCATGGGGTAAAGTGAGAAAGTATTAGAGCTTATATTTGTGTTTACTTTTATCTATAAAGAAAGAAATTCTGTTTTGCTAGTATACTGATAATAGTTCATTGTTGTTAGTTGCTGGTTGAGTGGTGTCTGGCTCACAGTGACCCTCAGGGTTTTCAATGGCTGATTATTTTCAGGATTGTTTCAGGAGTGGTCTGCCACGTACTTCTCCCATTTTTGAGGTACTGGGTATGGAACCCGGGTCCTCAAAATGTGTGGAGCAGCACTCTACAACTGAGCTTAACCCTAGCATAAAGATGATGTAAAAACAAGTATCTTAGGTGTGCATGCTCAGAAGTATTGTCTTTTGTTTTCATTTTTACTGGTAGGGGTTTGTGCTAAAAAACACCCTGGAGACCACTGGTTTCTGCTGTGAGTCTCTTTCCGTGCCTCTCTCCTCCTAACTCTCTGCTCTTGAGTTACTGTGGTGATGTTTCTGACTCACCAGCTCCTTCTCCTCCTCTTCGCTTTGTTCCCACACAGTACATCTCCCCTTCATTCAGGACCTCCTTTGGGACTCTGGCCACACACTCGGCATCACCTCTGTCCATGACCCTGCTTTGTCTTCCCTTCACAGTAACCTTAGCCTGGGATTACACATGGGTTTATCATCGGTCACCACAAATACAATGAGAGTTTGGGCACAAGAGGACCTTCTCTGTCTTGCTCAGCCGTATCTCCAGCACTCTGGGAATTACCAGCTGGATGGAGGAATCTGGGCTTGACTCTTCTCATCATGTGCCCTCCTGGATATCCGTTACTGTCTGGCTCCTTGAAAGCCAGCACCACCCTGGAGAACATTCTTCCATGAAGTAAATGTTTTGTGTCTGTGATATGGTTGAGACTATGGCCAGTAGCCACGTGAGGCTACAGAACACCTGAAATGCATCCAATGTGACTGAGGGACTGAATTTTAGCTCTGCTTAATTTCAGTCATTTAAATTCACGTTGCCAAGTGTGGCTAGCAGCCATTATGTTGGATAGCAGCAGTCGAGGCTTTGAGGGCCTTGAAGGCCTCATTCAGTTTTGTTCCCTAGACCCCAGAGCAGTACTTGGCATGCACTGGACAGTAAGTGCTAAACAATGCCTGGTGGGAGGCCATTCTCTGAGAGGGCAGCAGGTTGCATTCTCAGTGAACTGTAAAGCTAAACCAGTGCTTGGCCTCAGGTGAGTCTCCAAGACTCTAATGTGAATTGTGATGCTGTTTTTCTTTAGTTCACACAATTACCAGAAAGCCCATGTCTTGGCATGATAACTTGGAGGAGCCTGCAGATGGTGAGTCCTGGGGTTTGAGAATTCCATGAGATGGAACACAGAGAGGCAGATTGCAACAGAGATCTCACAGGGCAGTGTCACCTTGGGGCAAGCATCAGGGTCCTCTGACTTGATCCTGGGAACTGGACTCATACTAAACAAGCACACAAGAGACTGACATTCAACTGTAAGGCCAACTTAGGAATTGTCAAGCCAACAACAATGGTCTAAGGGGCTTAATATTGAATTCATTCATTCATCAGACATTTAGATGTTACAAGCCCAGGGTCTGGAGTCAGACTAGCTGAGTTTAAATCCTAATTCTGCCATTCATGCAGGATGTGATACTGGGCAGAGTTTTTAACCTCTCAGAGCCCATTTCTTAGTTTTGTGATAAGAATTAAGCAAAAGAATGCGAGTGCTTAAAAAAGTATGTAGTATGTGGTGCTCAGTTCATGTTAGTTATTATCATCATTATTACCCTGTGATTGTCAGTGGGATGGGCTGAGTGGGAAGTGGGGGAAGATACATGGACCTCTAGGTACCTAGACAGATGAACAGGAACTGCACAGAAACTAGCCAGCCAGGAGTAGTGCTGGGGACACGTGGGAGGTGACGCAAGCTGACCTAGAAAGGCTGAGGAGGGCACCCTCCTTTGCGAAGGGCACAGCAGCAAGAAACGCAGGCGAGGTCTGAGAGCTGTGTGCAGCGAGGCCTGTGCCCCTGCTCTGCAGTGCTTGGCCTGCCATCCCCAGCCTCACCGTGCCTGGCCTCCTGAGAGGCCTCTCTGCCCGTGTCTGGCATGTGGCCCTGGCCTTCACACACCCCTTTGCCTTCCTCTGCTTCCATGGTGGCAGGGATCACTGTCTGTCTCTGTCCACTTTCTGTGCAGCCTGTCTTGCCATAAAACTGAGTGCAGGGCCATGGCTGCCTTGCCTGGTGCTCCGCTCCCTGGACCCACCACAGTCCCTGACAGTCTGTGCTCAGAGCATTCTTGAGAAATGAGTGCAGAACCAGACGTCTATCTGGAGGCCTGGGTGAGCCTCTGAGGCCGGTGCTCTGCCTCTGAAGGAACCATGTGGCCAGTGGAAGGAACACAGGCACACGCATTGGTCCCAAATTCTTCCTAACTCATGCCTCATCTCCCAGTCAAGTTTCTGAACGTCATTCACCACGCGGCTAAGGGACCACGGAAGAAGTACTCAGAGACACAGACCGAAAGTCAAGAAGTCGGATGGGACTCCGAGCCCTTAGTAAGTGGCTTCTTTACTTTGTGGCTCCAGGAAACATAGTGGCCACACAGGTGGTGGCCAAGATGACAACACAGGGATCTAGACTTGCCTGGGTTTGGATTCTGGCTTCTGTTTACTAGTGGCGTGACCCTGGGTGGTTATGAAGCCTTTTTCTGACTTTGTTTCCTTGCATAAAATGGAGAATCATAGTACCTATCTCACTGGATTGTTGTGAGGAATAAGTGATGTAGCATTTATAAGGTCCCTAAGATAGAGCCTGGTACATAATAGCTGCTCAATAAACACGGGCTGAGCCACTGTGATGTGGATGGAGAAGAACAGAAAGGAGAGTGAAAGGCCAGCCCAGTCAAGTGCTGATCCTGCGTCTTTGTCTTGATCCCCACTGCTGTAGTCCATTGAGTCTTGTTGTTGTTGTTGTTGTTTGTTTTGTTTTGTTTTTCAGTACTGAAGGGCTGAACCCAGGGCTTTGCACATACTATAGAAGTGCTCTACCACTGGCCTTCATCCCTAGCCCCTTTTTTATTTTTCACTTGAGTGGGTCTCACTAAGTTACATAGGCTGCCTCTGACCTTGCATTTTCTCCTTTCTTCTGCATCTCCCTCCTAAGTTGCTGGGATTATCAGCATGTGCCACTGCACCTGGCTCCCCTGAGTAATTTTCAATTTAATACCTTGCCAATAACTTTCTGCACAGTGGGTTCTTCCACTCCTACTCCAGGGGCCTGGCTTCTCATCTTTTATACAACTGTAGCCCAGGGGCCTGTGGCTCTGAGGCAGGGCTGCTTCATGGAGATTTAAACAAAAGGCTCAGTAAGTCCAGGTTTCACCAGGGAGGAGGGGTGTCGGCAAGCTGCTCATTTGAAATGATTCCTCCTCAGATGTGGGGCTGGAGTTTTAGAGTGACATTATCATATATCATTTAGAGCAGGAGAGGCCCTCTCCCCGGACCTCACTCTGTGCTGGCAGTGACCCTGACCTTAACTCCAGGACACTTGTGGAGCCACACTCGACGTGCTTTTCTCAGTCTCATGTCCCCGATTCCATTTGCACGGTGAGCCTCTGTGAGGTTTACGTATCAGAGGGCTCACTTTTAGTCACTTCTCAATGTGACTCCCTCAACAAGCTCATTCCTTCAGTGAACCCATGTATTGGATACCTAGCCAGCTGGACACAGTCGTAGGAGCTGAGGCTACTAAGACAGCTGCAGCACCCCTCCTCCAGGAGCTGCTTACTAGTGGGGATCCTCCAGGGAGGCCTTCCTTCTGCAGTGGCAAGGACAGCGCCTCAGCTTTGCACAGTTGGTTCTCCTTCTACCTCTTGACTTTTGATGAAAATGCTGGCATCTCCACCTCAGGAGCAGGGTTTAGTAAGGAAAGGCAGCTGCTGCCACATATCTGTACAGCAGGCCTGATTTAACCCCAGGTCCATCTGATCAAACTCAGGCCTTCCCCTTCCAGACAGACCGGCTTCTTTCTGATCCTGTGTCCTCTTCTCTAGATCAACCCAGAACGCCACGACAACAGGCTGACCCACTTCAGGGTCTACAATGACATCACCCTATACAAGGCGAAACTGTGGAGCTTGGGAGAAGATGACCGCAGGAAGTAACATTTCAGCAATGGAGTCAGTCTTTATCCTGACTTCTCAAGATGGTCACTGTCCAGTTAAATAAATATTCCTTCCATTAAAAATCAAAATTACAACAAATTTTATGGATCTTATTTTATGGATCATAATTCTATTTATAATTCTAGAATCAGGTAGCAGTCTGAACCAAAAATAGTTCAGGATTTCCCATTCCATTACACAAGGGCAGGTTATATTTATCACTAGGGAAAAAGAAGAACCCTTCAGAGATTGGAAGTGAGGTTCAGAGACATCCTGATTGGTTACAGCTTGTGTCAATCATATGCAAACAATTTGAACAGGTGGTCACTTATGATTGCCTGAGGCTTAACTAATTGTTACAAGAGAAGGCTACTATGTATGCACATCAGGATAGGTTTCAGATCACTACATATGGGGAAAGCTTTAAGACAAATTTAAAATGTGTGGGAGCAATTTTAGGCCAACCTAACACTTCAAAGCCCATATCTGGCTTTTATATCCTGAATCACAATCTTCTCATTTCTTCCAGGTCCACTGGCTTAAACCCTTATCTTATTAACCATAGTGACAATTCCAAGTGTAGATGGCAGACTAGGTGGATATAATGCTCCACTCTGGCTTCCAAAGAACAATAAAGGATGATGAAGGAATTGAAAACTAAGGTATGACTCCATAACAGCTGAGAGAATGGGAGAAGAATGTTAAAGTTAAGAAAATTGAAAACATATGTAGGTATAGAGCTTGATGTGCGAAGGTTGCCACCTTCTTGGAGTAATGGGTGAGCTTGGAGACACTAACATCCATGGTGGAAGTGAGGGCTGGGCTGAAAACAATGGAGGGAAGTGTGCAGACAGAAGTGAGCCCCAGCCCAGTGCCACCACACATACACTGGACTCTTACCCTACATTTGAAGCTGGAGTGTTCTGCGTTGGAAAGGTGAAACAGCTCTAAAGAAAAGTCTCCCTGTGTTGCCATCTGAGAGTCCTCTAAGGAGAGAACCAGCGGCATCTATTTTCCTTCCAAGCATTTTTCCCAAGCCTCAGTGCACTGAGCCAGCCCCAGGTTCAAGCTGCAGCCACCTCAGCTACCCTGAGCTCCTGCCTGGGCCACAGTGACTTTGCAGGTCAGCAAAGGCCTTTGTGAGGCCATGTGAGCAGGGAGCAGGTCTCCTGCGCTCTGAGGTGCTGCACTTCTCCTAGAAAAGAGGCACAGTACCACCTGCTCCTCACTGAGCAATAGAGAAATGCCAGGGGAGGGGGAGAGCCTGCAAGGTAAGACAGCAGAGGAATCCTTACCAGCAGAAGAGCCAGGGATCTAGGGCTTGATCTGAAGATGCCACCGAGCCAGGAACCAGGCCTCAGGAGAGGGAGAACTGAAACCACAGAGGTAACGGGAGAGATGATGGAGTAGACTAATGAAAAGATCACACTGCCCCTGAGACCCAAAATAAGGAGTAGGGGTTCCAGAAAGTTAGTGACTTGTTCTCTGCTACCATCCTGCTAGCTCCTGGGTAGGCCCTTCCGTGTACCAGGAGGGCACTGCCGTGGTATCAGTGTGGAAGCAAGTGCTGCCGCCCCATGGTGCACTGGAGCCTTTGATCCAGCTAAGCCTTGCACGTAGCAGAGGCCATGAATGGGAGCCATCTGGGATTGTGCCCCCTTTATAAATAGCACTGAGATGAAGACACCAGTAACACAAAGAAAGAAGCTGATCCAAGGCTAAGAGGACTGAGGAACACTGGAGAAAGGAGGACGAAAATGTGAGAAAGCAGGTTAAGGACAGGCCAGAGGCAAGTCCCCGGGAGACCCTGAGAGTACCCATGGGGAGGAAGAGGCCAGCGTGGTACAGCAATTCAGATTGGTCAGGTCTTGGCTGGTTTTCCAGAGAAAATGGCTAAAAGAAAGGATGGGGCTGAATGGTCTGCATTAACAGAAATGCCTTGGCTCAATGGAATGCTAAGCAGTGATGTTCCTACAGCACCATAGGACATCAAAGTAATAGTGACCTTTCAGGACATGACCCAATCCCCGCAAACACATCACGTTTCCAGAAAAACCTGAAGACTGGGAGTCTCATCAATAAATCATCAACCAAATTTGGAAGGCAAACACAATGCCCAAGAGTAGAAAATATCCAGGTCAGCCACAAGACATCACAATAATTTAAACCAAGTAACTTTGTCCCCTCCAGTCCTTATTCTCCTCTAAAACCCTGGGAATCCTATGCACATTTATAACAGTAGCAGCATTCTGATCTTTTAAATTCTCACCAGAACTCTCCCTCAAGCTCTGCTTACAACATTTTAGGGCTTCTCTCACCTACATCTCCAGACTCTTCCAGATTTTTACCCACAAATGAGTTCAAAAAACAGCTTAAGAACACATTGTTGTTTCTTCACAATAATGACCCTAATCTCTGATGGCAATTTTCTGTATTAGTCAACTGTCATTGTTTTAGCAGAAAAACCAAACAAATTTATGGAGAAAATTTATGAAAGAAAAGATTATTGGAAGCTCACAGTTAAAGGATCAGTCCACAATAGCAGAAAGGCAGACAGCCAGCAGTGATGGCAGCAGGGCCCACGGCGGATGACCTCACAGTGTGGTGGGACAGGAGGCAGATAGAAATCAAGGCTGTGTATTTGAGTAAAAATCCAAAAGGACTGCCCTCAGGGAACCACTTCCACAAAGCAGGAATCTCACCTCCCAAAGTTTCCATTGTTGTTGTTGTTGTTAGGTGCTGTCTAGTCAGTATATGACTCATAGCGACCCTATGTACAAGCGAAACACTATTGTCAGTGCTTCTCTGCTGTTCATAGGGTTTTCAATGGTGGATTGATTTGTGGGAGTGGGTTGCCAGGTCCGTCTCCCAAGCCTACAGCACCCAGTGTTCCCAGGCGGTCTCCCAAGTACTAACCAGGCCTGACCCTGCTTAGCTTCCAAGATCTCACGGGATCACATGCCACAGGGCTACAGGCTGTAGTTTCCATAGACTCCACAAAAAGTGCCACCAGCTGGGAATTGAACATTAAAGCATATGACCTTTTGGGGGATATTTTAGATTCAAATCATGACACACACTAAGAGCGCCGTCACAAGAAGATCAAAAAATCTGATAGTGGTCTTAGTTTTTGTATTCAAAAGGTGTTAAATATACATGGAGAGAAAGAATAGGCTTTCCAGCTTGATCAAGGAGGAATGAGGAGACAGGTGTAATCCTAGAACCAGCTCTGACTCTGTGACCAGTGTCTCCCTTGAGGTGCAAGGATTTGTCCTCCCCAGTATACCTTTGTTCTGCTAAATGGTTGAGGTTCCTTTGATAGAAAGATTGATATACAACAAACATATATATTTACTGTTGTATCATGGACTCATCCTTCAGAAGGCCTTGTCTACAGCCGTGTGATGAGCTCTGAGACTGCAATTTGACTCTAGTGACAGTGTGATGAACTATGTTGTTTCTGCACTTGTACCTACTCTTTCACCTTTGCTTTTTCCACTAATCCAGCACTACTTTGTCTCTTACTCCATCTTGCACTGCTATAACTGAAGAGTGCAGACTAGGTAGTATATAAAGACCCAAAATTTATTGTCTCATAATTCTGAAGTCTGGAAAGTCCAAATACCAGGCTGCTGTGTATGGAAAAGGTTTTTCTACTAAACCTCCAGGTGGTGGAAGGCAGTGAGAACCAAACTCACTCCACATTTCTTTTTTGGAGAAAGGATCTCACTATTCACTGTGTAGCTCAGAGAGGTCTTGAGCTCAAGGTGCCCCCTACTTCAGACTTCCAAGTGCTGGGATTACAGGCTTATTACCATGCCCAGCTAACTCACCTATTTTTGTGGTACTTGGAGGTTGAACTCAGGGCCTCACATATATTTTGGAAGTGCCCTAGCAATAGGCTGCATTCAAGGCTCATTTTTAATTTTTTTTTGAGTCAAGGCCTCACTAGGTAATGCAGGTTGTCCCTGGCCTCAAACTGGCAATCCTCCTGCCTCTTCTTTCCACCACACCTGGCTAACTTACTTTTTTTTACTTTTTTTATTGGAAATTTTTAATGTACACCTTAATATGATTCATTCTGACATGCTTTTTTTCCATATATGCATATTGATGTACATTATTCATATAGGTTCCCCCTTACCCTCCCATATGCTTCCCCCCCGCCCTCCCCATCTAAGTCTTCTATATCTTTTACTTGATAATATTTTTCTATATGTCCTTGGGTTCCAGTTCTGTTTAAGATAGAAACTTTTCTTGTAGTGATCTTTGTTTTTATCTTGTTAGAATAATTGCATGCATTTTCTAGACCATTTATATTGACACAATTCTTATCTTTTTTTCCCTTTTATTTTGATCCGACCTTTGAATAGGATTTTTCCTTCTTAAAATTTTGATTCAGCTCCCACATATGAGTGAGAACATGTGGTGTTTCTCTTTCTGAGCTTGTGTTCATTCACTTAAAATAATTTTCTCTAATTCTATCCATTTTGCTGTGAACGACCTTATTTCATTTTTCTTGATTGCTGAGTAGTATTCCATTGTGTATATGTACCATAGTTTTTTTATCCATTCTTCTGTTGAAAGGCACTTTGGTTGTTTCCATATCCCTGCTATTGTGAAAAGTGCTGCATTGAACATGGAGATGCAGGTGTCTCTGTGGTATGATGACCCATCTCCCTTTGGGTAAATTCCCAATTGTGTTATAGCTAGGTCATATGGTAGATCTATTTTTAGTTTTTTAAGATACCTCCATATTGATTTCCACAGTGGTTGAACAAATTTACAGCTCCACCAACAATGTAAGAGTGCTAACTCACTATTTTACAATGGCATTATCCCCTTACCCCATGAGTGTGGAGTTTTTATGGCCCAATCACTTCTTAAAGACCTAATTTTTAAATATTCCTATAATACCAATTAAATTTCAATATGAATTTTGGAGGGGACAAACATTAAAACCATAGCATCTTGAGATGGGTATGGAGGCACATTCCTATAGTAATGGGTACTCAGGAGCCTGAGGCAGGTGGGTGGATTAAGCCTAGGAGTTCAAAGCCAGATAGGGCAGCATAGTGAAACCCCATCTTAAAAACAAAATGGGGAACAAAAACAAAATTATAGCACCCTCAAAGATGTACATATATCAAACCTTAACATATATGGTATTTTTATATACACAAATGCAGCCATGGTCTATTTGCTTCATGCCGGCAGAGTTCCACTACCTGTTTCACAAGTAAACCTCATCTTGATTCTAAAAGATCTATTACCGTTGGTATTGCAGAATGTCTCATTTCCACTTACATATGGAGCTTTAATTTCGTAGCACTGTCTTTTAGTATTAATCTTCATCACAGTGACAGACATCTATGGACTTCTTGATGAGGTCAGTGCAATCCTCCAGGACACATCCCATAACATGCTGGCTTCTGTTGAGGACCACCGTTAGCTTGCTTTGATCAATACACCAGTTCTAACTATCCATAAGCCTGCAACTTCCTTCATTTCTTATTCAAGTGTTGGTAGTGATGATTCTGGCATTGACATGTTCACTTGCTATTGGTCTTTATTGTTTGTTTCTTATGTCCACTTGGCTTAGCTATGTTGTTATTTGTTGTAGGTGCTGCTGTTTCAGGTCAGACTAATAGCAAGCTTTGTAGGGTTTTCAGTGTCCAGTTATTTAATCAAACACTAGCTTAGGATTTTCTATTAGGATATTTGTGCATGTAATATGCATCTATAATCACTTGAGTTACACAAAGGAGATCACACTTAATGAAGTGTGTCATCCTCATCCAATCAGCTCCAGCCCTTATAAGCAAAAGTGAGGTTTCTCATCAAAGAAGAGATGTTGTCTCTAGATTATGGCATTAAGTCCTGCCTGAGATGCCAACCTCCCAGCATGCTTTAGGAAATGAGCCCACACAGTCCTATGAGGCAATTCCTTAAAATACTATAAATCCATTCATGTATCTATATCTATCCATTATATCAGGTTTTTTTTCTCAGTAGCCCTAAGAAAATGGCTCACACTTTTATCAGTTATCAAAGAGACAAGCTGACATCCCAATAGAATTATCACCAGGAGTCTTTACCTAAAAGTTAAATCCAGAGTCAAGAAAAAAAAAAAACACTTTGTATTAAATACTTCCTTTCTGTCTCTGGTTTAACAAGCCCATATCTACTCATTGTTCTTGCCAGAAAAAAAAATCTGAACTCTTTAGGTTAATAAACCTTTTCCTTCCATAGCAAATACAATCTTTAAAGGCTGTTATTCTGAGTTATTTTTCTGGAAGCAAGATGGGGAGCAGGGGCACAGGATGTGGGGAGAAAACTTGACCTTGGAAGGCATTTACATCCTGGCATAGACCCAGCTTGGCAAGGGTACTCTCCTCCAGCAAAGGGGAAGAGCTCTTCCTACTGACCAAGAAGCTCAAGTAGACCTGCTGTCTGCCCAGTTCTCCATACTCCAGGACAGAGCCCTGCTTTTGCCTGTCCTTGTAGCACACAATCCTTGTAGCACAAGCTGGCTGTCAGGGCTGTGACTCCAGCCTCCTTCTTCATTACTTCACTCCCACCATCAACTCCTGGGATGGGCTTACAGAACAGTTTTCCCCCAGCTGCAGGGCCTATGGTTCAATGTGTTAATGGTGCTGAGATAGGGTGGCTGGCCTGTTGACCTATGTTTACAGTGGAAGACGAGAGCCAAATATTCCACTACCTTAAACCTGCTGCTTGTTCATCCACAGCAGCCTTCTGCCTCTCCAGTGTGGTAGCATCTGGCCCACTGTGATGCTACTGTGGTGTAACAGGTAATCCACTCACTATCTTCCTTGACCAGAAGAAGATACAATTCCATCATCTTGCCCTAAAGCCAACCTTCCAGGACCACCTCCATTCCAGTTTCTCAGGTGGCCCTTCAGAATCAGACCTAAGGGCAAGTGCTTTGCTTCTGTGATTGTCTCCGGAAGTGACAGGAAGGACTAGGAAGGGGTACAGGGAAGAAAAGGCTGTCAGAGAAGAGTGCAGGGTTGTGCACGCTACTATTGTGGGTGATTCAGTCTCACCAAGGACTTGGGGCCACAAGACCCACACCTCAAAGATTCCTTCAGAAGGAGAAACACATCCGTGTTTGGCTGAAGACTGCCCTATCACCACCTCCCCACAATTCCCGGTCTTACTCTGGGTTAGCTCTAGAGAAAGCCCACTGCTGAAGAGTCTCAGGTTTGTAGGACCTACAGCCATTTCCTAAATGGTGAATTCAACAATATGTATATAAATTCTCATGGCATTTGCTGCACATTTAAATCTTTGTGTCAGTGTATAACCAGGACTTTCTATTAACTTGCCCATGTCAATGTAGTAAAAATCAGTGCAAGACAACAGATTTCTTAGCCCTTCTACAATTTTAGATAGTTCCTCCCTATGGGAATGCCTGCAATTGCTTGCTTTCCTCATATATTCCTGACAATCCATAGTTCAAGAGATGATACAATTACTTGAAATCTAGGTCAGAGGAAAACATCAGGAATTCAGGATGAAAAGATTAAATTTGGAAGGGAACAATAAAGGAAGAGTGATTAAAACTGAAGATTCTGTGAGGACAGACACCTATAATAGAATTATTATAAGAAGGAACAGAGAGAGAGGAGAGGAAAATATTCCCAAAGATAATTGTGGAATCTTTAGAACTGGTGAAATTCACCAATTTACACATGCAGTAAGATAAGTCTACCGAACCACCTCTATGTTACATAAGACAATTCTCACACATTGATGTTCTGTGGCAAATACAAAAAACAGTGAAAGAGAGGAAACCTGAAGAACCAAACAAGCAAACTTTAAAAAGATGGGAAGGGAGTGGAGTCAGGTCACCACAAGTTGGGTGACAGATGTTGCCCCTCTCAGATTACTGCATGTACTTGATGTTTTCACATGTTCAATCCTGTGTCTGCCTAATTCTTGTTATTTATGCATAACTTATCTTGCAGTTCAATAATTTTATCTTCAACTTTACCTAATGTATTCTTCCACACATCTGCACAATTACAATAATGTAAGTGTAATTTTAGATCTAGAACTTCTATTATAATTTTTAAAAGTTAGTTTGAAGGTATCTCCAGAAAGCCATACCATTTTATTTCACTTAACATACAAATAATGGTGAATTTTAAATTTATTCCACATAAATCTGAGAAGGGGCTGGGATTTAGCTGGGGCTGGGATTTAGCTCAGTGGGTAGAGCGCTGCGCTGCAGTCTCTGAGGTCCCGAGTTCAATTCCCAGCACCGCAAAAATGGGAGAAGGGCCTGGCAATCCACTCCCAAGGCGATCCCGAAGCACTCAGCCATTGAAAACCCTCTGAGGGTCGCTATGAGTCGGATACCGACTTGACAGCACCTAACAACAACGGCACCTAACAACAACAACAACAACAACAAATCTGAGAAAGGAAGCCCCCAGCCTTGGCTCCCCAGGGCTCAGGAGTTGACATTCCTCACCCTTCTAATCAAAGAACAGGAAGGCACTCCCTTCTTTAAGGAATTCCAGAAGCTCCTTTCTAAACTCAGAGGCACTGCAGTAAATCCTTATTCATTGACACTGCCCCTGGTGTTTATCTAGAAGTTGTTCCTTTAAAGATTTTGTAATCAATGACTTTCTGCTTTCTGCTTGGATTGTTTGGTGTCACCTGTGGATTGTTTAAAGTAACCAATCAAAGAGAAACAAAAGAGCCTTCTTTGTCTCCTAGTCTGTAAGTCCTATATAAGGGACAGAAAAGAATAAGTTGGGGATCAGGGTCATTTTTAGGGACTTGTAATCCTGCTGTTGATTCTCCAGCAATAAAGCCCTTCCTCTAATTAGTGCTGGTGTTTGGGTGATTCTTTCTCTCAGATGGGCCTTGCTTCTTGCTACATTTTGGTTCTCGGACCACAGAAATCGTGTTCAGATTCATCTAGTACTTTTTACCAACTCCCAGGATCCACAGAGGGAAGGGGATTCCACTTGGCCCTACAAATGTGTGAACCACTGAGCTTGCCTGTGTGGACACCTTGACAGAGCAAAGTGGGGACCCTCCCTTGATGTGTTTCTGAGGAGGTGAACACTGAGAAGAATGTGCACCAGGAGAGACATCTGAATCACAGGAGGACCAGTCAAGGGGCCTGCACTTTAGTAGCAGAAGGAGGGCCTGATTCCCCTTGGTGACTCCTGAATACCATTTGTAGAAGTCCAAATGGGAAACCAAGGCTGAGACCCAAATTCCATTCATGATAGTTACAATAGGATGTTGTTGTTGTTGTTGTTGTTGTTGTTGTTAGGTGCTGTCAAGTCGTGTCCGACTCATAGCAACCCTCATAGGGTTTTCAATTGCAAATTGTTTCGGGGTTGCCACGTCCTTCTCTCATTTTTGTGGTGCTGGGAATTGAACTCAGGACCTCAGAGACTGCAGAGTGGTGCTCTACCAACTGAGCTAAGTCCCAGCTTCGAATGGGATACCCAGTGACATAAGCTAGAAAATTGGGTTGGCTTGCGCCTGTGGGATACCAAAGCAGCTTGGGTTGGATTGTGTGAATGACAGTGCTTGATGACTAACTGAGATGGACATCTAGGGAAGAGTTCTGACCCCTATTCACAGGGCCAAAGCAAATGTGCACTCCAAACCACGGTTCCATAAGGCACCCCTCAAGACTAAAGGCAGTTAGTTCATATTGATAGCTTAAATCAGCCTGCCAAAGTCAAGGGGGTCTGCTATCTCTGTAAGGGTAGTGGCCAGCGAAGAACAAAACATCTGTGCATCCTTCAAGATACTCCCCGCCCTTCTCCCTACCTTTCTTTTGGTATGTGTGATGTTTGTTCATTCAAATGCCACTGAGGGAAGTGCAGAGCCCGTGGACACTCAGTGAGGAAGGAAAGGCTATTGCATGCCAAATTATGGTATGTTGTTGTTGTTGTTAGGTGCCATCCAGTCGAGTCTGACTCATAGCGACCCTCGTAGGGTCTTCAATGGCTGACTGTTTCGGGATTGCCTTAGGAGTGGGTTGCTGTGTCCTTCTCCCATTTTGCTGTGTTGGGAATTGAACTCGGGACCTCAGAGACTACAGAGCAGCGCTCTACCAACAGAGCTAAATCCTAGCCATAAATTATGATGTATCAGCCTTTTATGACCACAGACTTACTAAATTGGAAACACCACACTCCTTCCTATATGGAGAAGCCCCAGGCTCTCATAGATTTGGTATAATCCGTCTTCCAAACCCACAATCTCAAGTGGGCTGGTTGCTGCCAGCTCCTCCTTACTCAGTTCAACACCAAGGAGAGATGCTGAGTGGTCCAAGCAGCTACTCAATGGATGAAGGAGAATGCTCCAGACCATACCCTGGACCCCAGAGAGTATGCTGAGGATGCTCTGCCCAAGGAGGACCCCCAGTCTGATCCAAATAAGGGATCCAAATAAGACATGGAAAAACTACTAAGATATAGAGCAATTATTCTTCAGGGCCAGTGAAACAGGGGCTCAAAGACCACAAACCTTATCAAGGGGGCCACAGTCCCACAGAAGTCAAATGAGAGTCCAGGGGATTTCTTTGAGAGATTATGTGAAGCCTACTGCGTCTATGCCTGAAGCCGTAGCACTGTGGTGTCCGATCCCGTCAGTTCTCAGAAGCTAAGCAGGGTCAGACCTGGATAACACTTGGATGGGAGACCATCTGGGAACACTCGGTACTGCAGGCTTGGGAGAAGAACCCAGCAACCCACTCCCAAAAAACAATCAGCCATTGAAAATCCTATGAATACCAGAGAGACACTGACAATAGTGTTTCATCTGTTGTACATAGGGTCGCTATGAGTCAGACACAGATTTGACAGCACCCAACAACAACAACAATTACATCTATACACTCTTCTTTGATCCCAAAAGTCAAGAGAGGCAGAGAATGGCTAATATAGCTTTTGTGAAGTCAGAACACAGTTGATATCTAACACAAACTCCAAAAATTAGAGGGGTTTGCAGGAATGAATATTTCCTAGAAGTGGCAAGAAAAGTTTTCATAAACAGGAAAGTGAAGAGGAAAAGAGAAGAGGAAAGAAAACTGAAAAAAAAAATAGCAGAAATAATCACTACTGCCCTGGTGCAGAATCAGAAAGTTCACCCATCATTGCAATGGAAGGGAGAGAGGGGGAGGGAGAGCCAGAACAGAAGTGGCCCCTCTGAGACATGACCAATGTGCACTCTGTAGCAAAATGGGACACTGGAAAAATGAATTCCCACAAAAGAAAAAGAGTCAGAAGGCAGATACCAAAGAACAAGTGTCTTCGTTCAATGTGGCTGGGGCCTCCCTCTTTAATGACTGAGGCTGACCAGGCTCAGAGGCCTCTGATGAGTCAATGTTCTGAATGAAAGTAGGGGGCCAAGACCCTATAGTGTGAATGAAAATAGGTAATCAAAAACTAGATTTCCTGATTGACACAGTGGCCAAGGATTCAGTAGTCACTAGCCCAGTAGCATCTCTTTCCATGCCCCAGACTGACATAATTGGAGTGACCAGGACACTCACCCACCAGTCCTTCTGCCTTCTCCAAAAGAGTGCCATCTGCCACCATGAGGTGATACATTAATTCATATACATGCCAGACTGTCCCATCCCATTGCAGGGATGAGATTTGCTGGGGAAATTGTGAACCACTATTTCTTTTTCTGTTGATGGGTAATTAAACATTTAGTTATCTAACCAGCCAGGGCTGGTTTTGACTCTCACAGTCTCCAGGAAGGAAGAATGGAGGATTTTCATTACAGAGCCTGGGAAAACATTCAACCTGGAGCTAATGCAGAGATGGCTGGGGTTTGGGTGGAGGACACTGCTCCCTCCCCACACTAGCAGCTGGCAATTAATCAGGTACCAGTGCGAGTTAAGCTGCAGCTGGGGGCCAAGCCCATCAGCCCATCAACCTGCCATGTATGATTTTTGTCTGCTTCTGGGGCCTTCTGTGCATCTGTTCTGTTACATAGGGAGGAGGAAAAGTGGAGGTGGTCTGCACATGTGCAGAATATGTATCCACACATCTACAAACTGTACGCATCCATATGCATGGAATATTGTCTCTAATTCTGTGACTACGTCCACTCAGAAGCATCCATACTAACATCTTGATGAATTCCTTAGTCAACTGAGCCAAACTAATTAGTCTGATTTTTCTCTGATATTGCCTTGCTGATTCCATGGACTTGTGTCCTATTTATTCGTTTACTTTTTTCTTTACTTCTTTCTTTTAGTTTTTAGCCTTACGATGTCATTTTTGGCTCTATGTTGTTGGTAGGTGAGGTCAAGTTGGGTCCAACTCATAGCAACTCTATGTACAGCAGAATGAAACACTCTCTGATTCTATGCCAATTCTATGTTTAAGCCCATTGTTGCAGACATTGTGGCAATTCCTCTAGTGGATGGTTTTCTTTTTTGTGTTGACCTGCCACTCTCCCAAACATCATGTCCTTCTCTAGGGACTGGCCCCTCCTGACTACTTGTCCCAAATACATAAGATGCAGTCTAGCCATCTTTGCTTCCAAGGAACACTCTTGTTGCACTTCTTCTAGGATAGATCTGTTGGTTTTTTTTTTTTTTTTTTTTTTTTTTTTTTTTTTTTTTTTTTTTTTTTTTTTTGGTTCTTTGTGTTGATCCTAGGGCCTTGCCCCTGTGTGCTTTGCATGTGCTGGCCCACTTATCTGCCCCCCCACCCCCCCCCCCCTTTTTTTTTACTTTTTGAGACAGGGTCTCGCTAAGTTATGCACACTGCCTCTGGTCTTGAACTTGTGATCCTCCTGCCTCAGCCTCCCGAGTCACTGGGATTACAGGCATGCGCCACTGTGCCAGGCAATCTGTTGGTTCTTTTGGCAGTCCATGGTATATTCAATATTCATCTCCAGCGCCATAATTGGAAAGCATCAATTCTTATCCTGTCTCCCTTGTTCAGTGTCCAGCTTTCATAACCATATGATGCGACTGAAAATACATGAGTGAGGCAACATTTTTATTTTTCGATACTCTAAAGAAATCTTTTGCCACAGCTTTTCCCAAAGCAATGTGTCTTTTGATTTTGTGACTGCTATGTTGTTTTTGTTGTTGTTGGGTGCCATTGAGTTGTGTCTGACTCATAGCAACCCTCATAGGGTTTTCAGTGGTTGATTGTTTTGGGTTGCCTAGAGAGTGGATTGCCATGTCCTTCTTCCATTTTTGAGGTGTTGGGAATAGAACTCAGGACCTCAGAGACTGCAGAGCCATGCTCTACCTATTGAGCTGTGACTGCTATAGGATCATTATAAACATGGATATAGGGCTAGGGTATAGCTCAGTGGTAGAATGTTTGCCTAACGTGTGAAGTCCTGAGTTCACCTAGCACCACAAAGAAAACACACACGCAAAAATAATAAACAGCCAAAAAGCATGTGTATATATTCACAATCTAATGAACCAAGGAGTTTGAGCTGTTTGTTCAGCTTCCTTCCAGTTATTGAAATTAAAATATAAGCCCATTCATGTTGACATCTTCCTCTTAAATCAAAAAACAAAAATAAATATAAACAAACAAGATCCTTTTATCTCCTTAGCTTAGTAAACTTTCTATTAATCCATGTGCCTATGAAATTCTTTCATATCTAAAATAATGAGTTTTTCTTTTTCATATGTGAACATATTAATAAAAAGATGTCAAAATACTTTTGCTTATTTTCAGTCTATTTAAGGACAAGAAACAAAAATGTATGCTCCTCCCAAGGCCCTGCATTTGATCCTCAGCACTGGAGTTGGGAAATATGTACAATTCTGTTCTGGGTGGGATTGGACTGATTATACCTCATCTGCATTTTTAGTCACATTAAAGTTCTTGGGAGCAGAGAGAGGAAGTAAATGCTCCTTGGGTATTTCTCTCTTTGGAACAGTAATGGATTCAAAGGCCTAATTTAACTTACACAAAGTATGAAAACATTTTTATATTAAGGGAAAAACTCTCATGGTCCTCATTTTCCATCTATAGGAGACGGGAGAATTTGAGGCAATGTATATCTACCACACTCCTTGGTGTGTGTGCTAATCACTGTCGTGAGTTCAGAAGATTCCTCAGGGCATGGGGATGCTGATGGGCACCCTTGGGGGAGGCTGATTGTTCAGGACCACCATGGAGGTCCCTCTCCAGTATTTTCTCCAGAGATCTTCCTCAACCTGCAGCTGAAAATATGGCCCACTGGACAGAGAGCTGAGCCACACATGGACAGGCGCTGGCACTTGTTCCCACCTCTGGGACTGCCCTGGCTGCAGCAGCTCTGGGTACCAAGAAGGAAGAAGACAATGCATGCTCTGACTCAGGGCCTCTCACCAGAGCCCTGCCTTCTGCCTTCTGACTTTCAGTGGTTCCTAGCTGCACACAAGCACAATGGTGAGAAGACATTTACATTTGGGAGCTAATTGCCAAGCTGTGCTTCCCAATTGGTTTGTTAGTAAAGAAGCCCAGACTATGGGTGTAGCTCAGAGTTAAAGCACTCACTCAGCATGCACAAGGCCCTGGGTTCGAGCTCCTTTTCCAAAAAGAAAAAAAAAAGAAAATCAAAAAAGAAAAAGAAAACCTCAAAGATATAAGCAAATGAAGACCTTCTTCCTTGCTCTCAAAAAGTTTGAAGGTTGTAACAGACACATCAAAAAACAACCAACACAGGAGGAACACATACATAGCAACACATGTTTAATTATAACAAAGCAATAGGTTTATCAATATGGAACTATTTTTACAAGATTAAGTATTAAAGTACTGAACAGCCAACATATGAAATAGAACATGACTTTTTGTTTGTGAGGGGATTGAACCCAGGACCTCGCACTTGTATGATTTACAAGTGCTGTACCACTGAGCAATATCCTCAGCCCACTTTTTTGCTTCTTTTTATTTTGAGACAGGGTCTCACTAAATTATTATGCAGACTGCCTCTGGTCTTCAACTTGTGATCCTCCTGCCTCCACCTGCCAAGTCCTGGGATTACAGGTGTGAGCCATTGTACCCTACTTTTTCTTTTTCTTTCTTTTTTTTCTTTTCTTTTCTTTCTCTTTTTTGTGTGTGTTTTTAATGTTGGAAATATATTTGGTATTTGTCAGGAAGAAATAAGAAAATGAGATTTCAGATGTGTTTTATTTTGATGAAGAAACTTACAACATCACAATAAAAAGGGCATCATTAGCTTCTTGGGGAAACTCAGTGGTGGGGCGGATGAGCCACACCTGTTCCTGCCCTGAAAACACACATCTTACCACATATCCTACTGTTATGAGTTTCATGCTCTTTAATCTTCCACATTGTAAGTTAAATTTTAAAAAAGTAAAATTAAAACTGACAACATAATTTAAAGTACCTATTTTAAAGTTTTAAAAATCAACTAACCTATTTAATCACATGAATCCTCTCCACCCTCTGGAACTGGTAGTTCATGCCCTTGACTGTGGCTTGAATGCCAGCACATCTGAGAGAAGAGAGGTGTGGGAGCACCAGCTTCCTGGCTGTTCAATCAGGCAGCATGAACAGGCAGAAGCCGATGTCACTTTGGGATGTGCTGTCTGCACACACACTCCCAAAACACAAGTTAAGCGAGTGTTTTTTGAAGAAACCATCCCCTTCATGCAGGCGAGCTCTTCTGCTGTCCTCAACACCATGCAAAATCTTGTCTGAAAAAGGACATCTTCGGTCTTTCCTTGACTTTTCTACGTGTCACATTTCGCATCTCAGCAGTTTAGTGCTGGGTCCTGCATGTCCATGTTTCCTGTTTTGAGTCATGAAGAGGAAGTGTTCAAGAAGACTTGACCTCCATGCTCGTTAAGTTAACAGAGGAGTCATTCATTATGTGAGTTGAACCCCTACTCTGTGCGCAGGTATAAAAGGTAAGAAGATGGGCATTGCCCAGTCTACCCCCTGCCAGGATTAACACTGAGAGAGAGGTGATACGTCCATAAGATATACAGGAAAATCTGTTATGTGCAGGAAAAGGGGGCTAATAAATGTGTCATTTCCAGTAGCTCTGAAAAGTAGCTGTCCCTGTAAACCACTGGCAGCACAGCAAGCTATAAATATGGGCCCATTCTGCAAAGAAGGATCTCTACACAGATGGAAGAAAATAAGCACATTCCTTCCAAAGTGCAAATTCAGAGGGACGAAGTATTTGACCTTTCCCAGAGCCTTTCATGGAGAGAAGGGGGCCTCACTGTGGACACCACCCACTGGAGAGAGGCAGTGACAAGACAGGCACTCCTGCCTCACTTTGCCGTAGTTGGTTGTGGTCGTTATTCTTGCTGTTGTTTTGATATTGTCTCTGTGTCACAGAGAGAGATAGTGTTTATTTCGCATTTTAAAAATAATGGCTCAGTAGAATCAAGCTTGAACTGGTGCATTCACACAAAATCTAGTGGCTCTGAAGGAAAGACCTCTGGCTGTAGGGTAGACATATTTGTTGAATCCCTGAAAAGTGTGGGAGCTCTCCAGGTTTTTAAGAGGAGAAGTGAGGCCCCAACTTGTTGAAGAGCTAATGTGATATGAGGCAGGAGAACCAACATTCCCTCTAAGCTGTTGAAAACCTTCCCACGATGAACTCCTTCCTCATTCACCTTACAACTGAGAAGGCAAAGGTCAAGGAGACAGGACCCCAGGTACCCTGAGAACCACCCTTTGCCCTGTCGCCATATTCAGCCTTATTGCTCAGGGTCTGGTTCTCTTATTTCACAGGATTCACAACTTCAGCACCACAACATTGTGTGGGCCTCCCTACTTTCTTCCTACCTTTATTCTCTTTTCAGTTTATTAACTTTTTGGGTGAGAAGGAGGGAGGTATTAAAGGGTATTGGGCAATGATCTCTTACAAGGAGAATGACAAAGCTAAAAATATATATTAATAATTTAAAAAAACTTTCATAAAAAATTTTCTAGGTATCGTATATTGTGTGCATACTTATTTCAGCATTCCTTTTAAATAACAAAATAATTCATTATTATTAATTATTATGTTATAAAGAATGGATCAGGTAAAATTGAAACCCTCCCATAATCTCCTTCTTCCTCTAGAAATGTATCCTTCCAAATATCAGTTTTATTTTAAGATAGACATGTGAGTATATCTATTTTCTAAATTCCATATATGATATGTAGAGAGAATATGTGATCAAAAAATGGAGTCATGCTACATATAATCTCACTGTACAGTATATTTTTCCCACTTGTTTGAAACTAGTATCTTTTGGTGTACAAAATTTCCATTGGTATCTCATACCTATGCTTATTTGAATTTAGTAATTGTTCTCAGTTCATAATTCCATGATTATCAATTAAGTAGTTATGTGTATCATTCAACATAAACATTGTTTCTGAGTATTATCTATTTTATTCAAAACTATTAAAATGTTTGAGAATGTGTATTTACTGGTTGAAGGTTAATAAATGCAGGCCAGATTCTAAATGTGGAATTAATGGGACAAAGCAAATCACATATAGTTTGGAATTACATGAAAGAAATGTGTTTCTTTTGTTAAAATAACATGTATGGTATCAATGTATTGTTTATTTTAGATAGTGATCTTTATTTTTTTATTTTTTATTTTTATTTTTGTGGTACTGGGGTTTGAACCCAGGGCCTTGCGCCTGCATGCTGTGTAAGTGCTGTACCACTGAGCTGCGCCCCCAGCCCAGTTTTTTTTTTGTTTGTTTGTTTTTTTAACTTTTTGAGACAGGGTCTTGCTAAGTTACACAGACTGCCTCTGGTCTCGAACTTTCGATCCTCCTGGCTCCGCCTCCCAAGTCACTGGTATTATAGGCGCACACAAACTTTTTAAAGACCAAAAACCTACAAGCATTTGACAAGTAATGCCAAAGATGTTTTAAAGCTAAAGGGCTCCCATGTGGGACTTTTCCCACTTAACCTGTAAACACAAATTATTTTTTATGGAGTATTGTTACACTTGTTAAACATGTGATATCTTCTACTTTTCTTAGAAGTTTTCTGGTTTTTTTTCCCCAAGTAATGGGTGTCCTATAAATAGAACACTGGGCAAATGCAACAGAAATTCCCACATGAATTTCAAAAATAATTTCAAAAATTCCTTACTGTCCAATAAATAGAATGCTGGGTGTTAATGGATTAATGTGCACACAGATTACCTGGTATCTTCTCACAATGCGGGTTCAAATTCTTGTGGGTCATGAGAGAGGCCTGAGACTCTGCCTTACTGCAAATTTTCCAGGGAAGCCTTACTCCTGGGCTTCAAATCACTTTTTAAGGCCACAGGCAGTAGATGGCCACTGCTCTCTTTACAGGTGCTCCCAGGGCAGCCTCCTCTTCCTGTATTACAGAATTCCTAAACCAGAAGAGCCTGCAGCCATAGCACTGTGCCAGATCTCAGAAGCTAAGCAGGGTCAGGCCTGGTTAGTACTTGGATGGGAGACCGCCTAGGAATACCGATAATGTAGGGTTAGGAGAAGGACCTGGCAACCCACTCCCAATCTGCCATTGAAAACTCTATGAATAGCAGAGAAGCACGACAACAGTGTTTCACCTGTTGTACATAGGGTCGCTATGAGTAGGATACCACCTTGATGGCACCTAACAACAACAAACCAGGAGAAATAAGACAGACTCAGGAAGCCTGGCCCTAATTCCTCTGCTCTCACACCCTTCAGCCCCTTCCCCCACGAAGGGGCCAGTATCTGCCTCTCTGTCTAATTCCCCGCCCTCACAACACATATCAAAGGGCACTTTCCCTAGGAGGGTGAATAAATGTAAACAAACCAGAGCCCACTGGAAGGAGGAACCAGGAAGATCAAGAGCATCTGATCGGAATATTCCAAACTGCTCCTTGAAAGGACTGTGGGGTGGGCAGGCTCAGGGTGACAAGAGTGAGATTCATCTTTGGGGCAATTAGGGTTCCTTCACCTCCCACAGTGGGACTCCACAGCCCTGTACTTAGCTCTAAGGAGAGCTCTACCAGAGAGGGGGGCCAGGCTTCTTTATCTTGTCATCACTCCCCCTCCCAAACCACAGAACTAATACACTGGATATCTGTTGATATAATATTGCCCTCTGGAAGGCCAAGCCCAATTGTAACAGCAGAGACCTTTCTAACCTTATAGAATCAATTTCTGACCACTTTGGGGACAATACCCCCTTTGATGGCTCAGCTCTGTGTAACACAGAAAGACACTAAATGAACAAATTTCCCATAATCTTTACAAAATATTTAGAGTGCAGACCTTTTAAGATGAGAGAAAAGTAAATCTCTTTATTGTGGAAGATGTTAAGGGGGAAATGGATCTCAGTAGGCACCCCAGTGCCCACAGTCTACACGGTCATGAGTCAGATCTGGAGTCAAAATGCCTGTCATCACTCATCTTTGTCTCATTTTCTTCCTCTTGCATGAACATGGGCATCATTTCCATGAAAGACATACACAGATGTTACCTGTTACCCTCATCCTAGCCTAGCTGAAGGAGAACCTCTCTGATGTCTTGTTGTTGTTGTTGTTATTAGGTGCCGTGAGTCGGTATCCGACTCATAGCGACCCTCTGTACAACAGGGGAAACACTATTGTCAGTGCTTCTCTGCTGTTCATAGGGTTTTCAATGGCAGATTGATATTTGGGAGGGGGTTGCCAGGTCCTTCTCCCAAGCCTACAGCTTCTGGTGTTCCCAGGCGGCCTCCTATCCAGGTATTAACCAGGCCCGACCCTGCTTAGCTTCCGAGATCTGACGGGATCGGATGCCACAGTCTTTTTTTTTTTTTTTTTTTTTTTTTTTTA
>VMDO01025170.1:0-28628 GCA_007922755.1 Pedetes capensis | reverse complement strand
TATATATATACACATATACTTTGGTCAATAAAATGGGCTGCAGTTTAGCTCAGTTGGTAGCGCAAGGCTCTGCACTCTCTAAGGACCTAAGTTTAATCCCCAGGACCACAAAAAATGGTAAAAGGAAGTGGCAATCCATTCTGGAAACAACCATGAAACCATCAGCCATTAAAAATCCCATGAAGGTCCTTATGAGTTGGACCTGACTTGATGGCACCTAACAACAACAGCAATGCTCCTAATATCCCATGTTATGAGTTGAAAGTGTCCACTCAAAATGTATGTTGAAATCCTAAACTCAGTATTTCAGAATAAGACCTTTGCATAAACAATAACTCAAAAGGGGCAAGTCTAATCCAACGTTGGCCTGAACATGTTGTTGTTAGGTGCTGCCAGTCAATATCTCATTGTAACCCTAGTAAAACAAATGAAGCACTATTGTCTTGCTTCTCTGCTATTCATAGGGTTTTCAATGGCTGATTGTTTTTTGGGAGTGGGTTGACAGGTCCTTCTCCCAAGCCTACAGCACCTGGTGTTCCCAGGCAGTCTCCCATCCAAGTACTAATGAGGTCTCACCCTGCTTAGCTTCCCAGATCTGACAGTATCAGATACCACAGTGGTACATCTGCAGGCTGGCCTGGACATAGATCTGTATAATTAATCAGTACATAATTTAAATAGTAATCAAATTTGTAATGATTAGAATGCTTTTTCATTTAGAAATGTCAGTTGTAAATTTTTCTCCATTTCCACTTAATCTTCATTGAACAAAAGGCTAACAGTAGAAATAGGCTGTTAAATAATGAAACATTTTTCAAATTGTCTAGCATCAATTCTTTAATAAAAATCATTACACTATACCATCAACATATTGTTGTTGTTAGGTGCCATTGAGTTCGTTCTGACTCATAGTGACCCTCACAGGGTTTTCAATGGCTGATTGTTTTGAGATTGACTGAATAGTGGATTGCCACATACTTCTCCTATTTTTTTGTGGTACTGAGGAACCAAGCCAGGTCCTTAGAAAGTTCAGAGCAGCACTCTACCAACTGAGCTAAAGCCCGGCTGCAGTTTTCCTTAATTTGATGGAACTTTTTTCTCTTTTATTGTAGATACTATTTTTGTGTGTTTCAAAAAGAAAAATCAATAAAGAAGTTTTCTATTGAATCTAACACTCTCCATTAAAATAAAATAATCCCTGAAACTTGGGAAATAGTCCCCTTTTTTCCTCTGCTTAGTTATACAACTTTCATATCAAAGCAGCTCACTGTCTAAAATCATCATTTATTCAGATTTTCAGAAATATTTATGCATTTATCTATAACTTTTCATCTCAGTCTAGATTGACAGCATAATATGCTAATTAATGGAAAAGACTCTGAAACAGCTGCCTGGATTTGATTACCAGCTCTGGTATTTAATTCCGCATGATGGCCAAGATTATTTTAAATCTTTGCATCTCAGGTTTCTCATCATAAAACGGGAATAATGTAATAACTATGTCACTGCATTGTTATTCAAATTAAGTCAATATTTTATAAAGCATATAGAGCAGTGACTTTCACAGCATAAAAATTATATTTGTTAATGTAATGTACTTTTTTAGGAAGAATGGAGATTGTTTCTACATTGAGTGTTTAAATCAATATATTTCTTCCATATTTCAAGTCTTGTTTTCTTTTCCTCAATAATGTTATATAGATCTCTATGTAGAGATCTTTGCTGTCACTTGTTTTATTCTCAAATATTTGATGTTTTAAACGTTGCTAAAATATTTTATATTTCTTTTCTTCCTATTGTAGAGATACACAATTTTTATGTTCATCATAAATAAAACAATCTTGCTAATATGATCGAGTAATTATAATAGTGTATAGAGTGTTTTATTGGAATTTTTTGTACATAATCTTAAGGGCTGTAAGGAATTATATTTTTGTCTCTTTCCAATAATTGTTTTATTCCAATATTTCAGATCTACTGATGACTAAGTCTGTTAAATTTCTTGTTTTTCCAAAAATGTTTTCATTTTACTATCATTTAAGAATAATTGATTACTTAGCTAGAAATACAGGTGGAATTTATCCTGTGATTTCACATGTATTTGATTAAAATTTTGATCAGAATTTCTACTTTATTTTTAGCAGAATGTGTAGTTTGAACCAACTCCTCCTTACATTGATCTTCTAGATAATGATACATTTATTAGTTAGGAATTCTTAATTTTGTGACATTCTTAGGAACTATATAATTTTTTTAAGTTATTCTAACTTTAATTTGGATTTTAAAAGTATATGGAGGTATGTTGGTGCACACTCATAATCCCAGTATTGAGGAGGCAGAGGCAGGATTATCAACAGAAGTTTGAAGCCATCCTGGGCTACACAGCGAGACCTTGTTTCAAAAAACAGTATTAATTAATTAATTTTAGGGACTTTTAAGCCTCTCTCTCTCTCTCTCTCTCTCACACACACACACACACACGCACATGCACGTGCACGCGCACACACACATACACACACCCATACTTTATACACATGAAGCTATGGTTTACATTTTTTAACTAACAGGTTAAAATCACAGAGAACACTGTGATAAATCAACAGTATATGAAAAGTCACATTTAATGAATTTTATTTTTGCCAAATTTATTTCCACAATGTAAAACAAATAAAATGCTTAGAATGTGAATGAAATTCTTCCTTTTAGTTCCAACCAATACCAAGGTTATCATTAACCTCCAGTTAATATGTTTCTTGTCCATAGAAGTTTCTATGTGTAACAATCTATAAAACAGCTAGGCTCTGTGGTACATGCCTTTAATCCCAGTTACTTAGGAGTCTCAGCAGGAGGATCACAAGTTTGAGGCCGGAGGCAGTCTGTATAACTTAGTGAGACCTTACTCAAAATAAATAAAAAATGGGCCCTGGTTCAACCCCTAAGTGTAGCAAAAAACAATAAATCTGTAAAAATAATTTGTGCGTTGTGTTTTTAAGTTTAAATGATCTTGTACTTAATAAGCTTAATTTTAATTGATGTTGTTCTGTATTGTTTTGAATTGCAGTATTGAGGTACTGAACCAGGGACCTCCCACATGCTTTTGAAGCACTCTGCCATTGTGCTAAATCCTCACCCTCAGCTCCCCACCTCTTTTATTTTTTAAATCAGGGCAGGGTCTCACTAAATTATGCAGGCTACCTCTGGCTTCAATCCTGCAATCCTCCTGCCTCCACCTCCTGAGTTACTGGAATTACAGGTGCCTGGTGGCTTGATTACTTTTACTTTGTTTTCCTTATTCTTTAATGTTTTTGAAATTATCATTTGTTATATATAATTTCTGATAAATATTCCTTTGCACACATACAGAAAGATTACTTTATGGAATCAATTCTCAAACTGTTTGGTGTCAAGAACAAATTATACTGTTAAAAAGTATTGAGCATCTCAATGGTCATCTGTTTTTATGTAAGAATTTAGTATTTTAGAAGTTCAGCCTAAAAATCTTATAAAATAGCAATTCATTTCCATGTAACAATAACAAACCTATTTCATTTGAAAAGAAATGCCTGTTTAAAAATTTGTTTTCCTATATAAGAACTGATGAGAAAATGACATAGTTTTCTATTTTTTCAACATTTATATGCAATTTTAACTTTATTATATAGTATCAAATATCTCTCCAAAGTGGTAATATTTATTTATTTGTCCATTCTTAGGATCTGAGAGTTTGTACCGTCTCATGCTTATGGATGTGTTGTGTATAATGGAATCTGTTTTAGTTTGCATTTCTCTGAGTATCAGTGAATTTGATAATTTTTCATATGCTTATAAGGTATTAAAGCTTCCATTTGTCATAATTTCCTATACAAATTCCTTTCCAAATGCCTTAATGGTCTATAAGATTTTGTTAAGTGATGTATATATTAATATTTTTCAGTTATAAATATTAAACATATCCTTCCAAGTGTTATAAATATGTATTTGAAGTATTGTGTTGACCATATTTTTAAGATATTGTCAACTTTAAAAACTTTTTAAATAATGTTTTTATTTTAAAATAGTTTTATATTTAAAGAAAAGTCACAATGGTAGTACAGTTTCTATATACTCTACACACATGTAATCTTATTATTTACATATTAGGGGAAAAAACTTGTCTCAATTAATGAACTAATATTGACCAGTTAGTCAACTAAAGTATATACTTTATTCAAATTTCCTTGCTTTATCTAGTTAATTTTTTTCTTTTCCAGGATCTCCTTCAATATACCAAGTTACATTTAGTCATGCATACATGGGGTCTTCTAGGAAGTTACAGTTCCTCATGTTTTTGTCCCTTTTCATAATTTTGCCAATTATGAAGAGTGCTCTTCAGATGTCTAATAAAATTTTCCTTGACTGAGTTTTATCAAATTTATTCTCATGATTAAACTTGGTAAGGCTTCTAATTAATGAGACCGAGAAAGTACTATTCTCATGACACAACTTTAAGGGTACATAATACCAATACAAGGTACCACTGTTCTAAACTGATCACCCAATGGAGGTAGTGCTTATCAGATTTTTCTTGTGTAATATTTCCATATATATCTGTCACTTATTATTTCAAACCAAATATGATTTTGTACTGATATTGTCAACTCCCACATACTGCACATAGATCCTTCAAGACTTCTGTCATTCTCTCCTTGACTGTAACCTCTAGCTCCAACAGTGAGAAACATGGCTGCCACCTCTTGTTATTAATTTACTTAAGTGGTGTGGTTTTAGAATTGTTATCATGGGAAACAACATCATTAGCTAGAGCACAGTGCTTATGAACATTTTTGTCCTTTAGTCTTATGATTGCTAGTTATTCTCAAAGTTACTTAGGACACAGCTTTTCTCCTCGTTCCCTTCACTGAGATAATTTCCTACATTTGTAATACATTCATATTTTTTCATTATGGTCTACCTTTCAATTGGGATACATTAATGTCGTGACTTTATATTTTCATAATTGTAGCTTCATTATTTATACTGTAAAGTTCTGAGTTTTGACACATGCTTAGTGTCATATGTCACCATTACCTCATACTATCAGACAAAATGCTTTCTTTAAAATATCTTCTACATTTCACCTATTCATCACTCCCCTCATCAATACCAGGAAACTCATCAATTTACTGTTTCTAGTTTTGCCTTTATCAAATTTTATCTACATGGAACCATAAAGTTTATAATACTTTCAAACTTGATTTGTTTATTTAGCAATATACATATAAGATTTATCAATGATTTGTCATGACACTTTCCATTTAATATCTAAATAACATACCATCATATTAGATATACTACACTTTATGCACGAGTTAAGAATGAAAACTTTGTTGCTTCTAGATTTTGTTGGTTATGAAATAAACTTGCTCTAAACATTTACATAAAGATTTTGTATAGATATGTCTTCAAATCAGTTGAGTAAATACCTAGGAGGAAAAATGCTGATTACATGACAAGATAAATTTAGTTTTGAAGGAAACTAACAAACTGTCTTCCAAAATGTTTGAATAATCTTGTATTCCCATAACCACTGAATGAGATTTCCATTGCTCCATATCTTTGCCCAAAATTGTCATTGCAATTTAATTTTTTTATTTTAAAATTTATTTTTAACTGAAATATAAAATTTTACTGACTTTTCAACTGAATGTCATTTAGTTTTAATACATTTATACAGTGTACAATGCCTGTTTAGCTTATTTGGTAGAGTGCTGCTCTGCATGCTCAGAGGCCCTGAGTTCAATCCCCAGCACCACAAAAATAGGAGAAGGTAGTGACAATCCACTCCCAAAGCAATCCCCAAAACAATCAACCATTGAAAACCCTACAAGGACCACTATGATTCAGACATGACTTGATGGCACCTAACAATATAACTATTTTGTAAAACATTTATCAATACCTTATGGTGAGAATATTCAAAATCTTTCCTTCTGTCTTTTAGACAGTCAGTGCAATGGCCCACCAGAAATTCCCAGACCTATCTAACTATAACTGATTACTTGATCAATCTTTCCTTATTCCTTCCTTCCCCACTATTCTCTATAGCTTCTGGTAAACACCATTCTACTATCACCTTCTATGTGATCTATCAACATTAATATATTTTACATATAAATGAGATCATATGACATTTGTCTATCTGTGTCTGGTTTATTTTACTTAACATGATGAACTCCAGTTGCATTGTAGTTATTGCCAATGACAGTATTTTCTTCTATTTATGACAATTATTCTACTGTGTATATTTACCACATTTCTCTATTCATCCAAATTTCCATTGATGGACATTTAGGTTGTTTCCATTTCTTGGTTATTGTGAATAGTGCTGCAATGAATATGGAAATATAGAGTTCTCTTCAGCATAATGATTGCATTTTTTGATATGTACCCAGTAGTGGGATTTGTTGTTGTTGTTAGATGCTGTAGAGTTTGACTTGACTCATAGCAACCCTATGTACAACAGAACTAAACACTATTATATACTGTGGTTTGCACATGATCTTTTTATATTTGAGCCCACTGTTGTAGTCATTGTGTTTCTTGCTACATCAGCAAATAGAGATTTCAGGGGCTTTACTCTATTCCTGTCATTAAGATTGACTCTAATTTGAGGAGGCAACTCTTCCCCAGTCCTCTTCTGAATGCTTTCCAGCTTGGGTGGCTCATTCTTCAGCACTAAATCTGTCAGTGCTTCTCTGTTATTCACATGATTTTCAATGGCTAATTATTTTGGGAGTGGACTGCTTGGTCCTTCTTCCTAGTCTGTCTTAGTCTGGAAGCTCAGTTGAAAACTGCCCACCATGGGTGCCCCTGCTGGTATCTGAAATATTTGTAGCATAGCTTTCAGTTTCAGCATCACAGCAACGTAGCACAAGCTGACAGACATGGGTATCGGAGAGTAAAGGGAGAGCTAGATTAAATGGTAGCTCTAATTTTAATTTTTTTGAGAAAACTCCATTCTGTTTTCCATCATGGTTGTAGTAATTACCATTCCCAACTATAGCATGCAAACTTTCTTTTCTTTATGTTCTCTCCAGTATTTGTTACTTTTTTAAGTACTTGGAGATTGAACCCAGGGCCTCATGTGTGCTACCACTGAGCTGCATATCTACCCCTTTTTAAAAACATATTTTACTTTGAAACAGTGTCTCACTAAATGCACAAGTTGTCTCTGACCTCAAACTCACAATCCTTCTGCCTCTGCATCCGAGTCATTATAATTACAATGTGTGCCAAGGAAAGTAGCTTATCTTTTGTCCTTTGATAGGACTTATTCTTCCAAGAGTGAAGTGATATCTCACTGTGATTATGACTTGCATTTCCCTGATGGTTAGTGATGCTGAACATGTTTTCATTTTCCTGTTAGCTACTTGCCTGTTTCTATTTTGGTTTACTGGCCATTTTTCTTTAAATTGAGTTGTTTATTTATTTGTTGTTATTGAATTTTTGCATGCAAAAGCTTTCAGTTTTATATAACTTCATTTGTATATCTTTGTTTTTGTTTCCTGTGATTTGGGGGTCATGTCCAAAAATTTCTTGTCTAGTCAAATAATCTGAATAATTTCCCCGGTTTTCTTCTAATGGTTTCATAGCTTCAAGTCTTACCTTTAAGCCTTTAACACATTTTGAGTTGATTTTTGTAACAGATGAGAGAGAGGAGTCTAGCTTCATTTGTCTACATCTGAACATCCACCTTTTCTAGCATCATTTACCCAAAAGCCTGTTGTTTCTCCCATGCATGTTCTTAGTTCCTTTGTCAAAAACCAGTTCGTAGTGTATATGTGGTTTTGCTTCTAGGCATTATATTCTGTTCCGTTGGTCTATTTATCATTTTTTATATGCCAATACCATGGTATTTGATGATTATCACATTGTACTTGGAGTCAGGTAGTAGGATGTCTCCTGCTTTGTTCTTTCTTTTCAAGACTGCTTTGACTGTTGACAGTTTCGTTTGTTCGTGGTTCATACATATTGTAAGATTGTTTATAGTACTTCTATTGAGAATGTCATTGGTATTTTGATAAGGATTGCAAAGAGTCCACATGTTACTTTGCATGTTATGGACATTTAATAATATTGATTATTCCAATCCATGAACATGGGATGTTTTTTGTGCCCTGTTCAATTTCTTTCTTCAATGTTTATGTTTTTCATTGTAGAGATCATTCTCTTCTTTGGTTTAATTTGTTCCTAGGTATATTATTTTTGTGCCTATGTAAATGCTATTGCTTTCTTCATTTCTTCTTCAGATAATGTATTATTCATGTATAGCATCAATATTAATTTTTATGTTGATTTTCTATTCTGGAATTTTGCTAAATTTATTAATTAGTTCTATGATATTTTTGTGAATTCATTTGGGTTTCCATGTATAAGATTATGTCATCTCCAAATATTTACAATGTGACCTCTTGATTTTCAATTTGAATGATGTCTTTTTTTTCTTTCTCTTATTGACTTCTCTCACCAGAATTTCCAACACTCTGCTGAATAAAAGTGTTGAAAGTAGGTATCTTCATCTTGGAACAGATCTTAGAAATTTTTTTTAGCATTTTTCCATTAGTTTCTGTTAGTAATTGACTTATAATGTATGGCCAATATACTATTGGTGTACATTACTTGTATACCTAATCTGCTCATCATTTTTATCATGAAAGGGTGTTGAATTTTATCAAAAGGCTCTTTTTTGCATCTATGGATAACAACACTTTTTTTCTTTACTGTGTTGATGCAGTATATCATGTTTAGTGATTTCTGTATGTTGATCCACCCTTTAATTTCTGGGATGAACCTAACTTGATCGTAAATAATCTTTTTAATGTGCTGTTGGATTCAGTTTGCTAGCCTTTTGTTGAAGATTTTTTCATCTAAGATCATCAAATATTTTGCCCTGTAGTTTCCTGTTTTGTGTGTCTTTGTCTGATTTTAGTATCAGGGTAATTCTGATCTCAAAATATATGTTTAGAAAAATTCCCTCCTTTGCAAGTATTTTGAAATAATTTCAGAAGAATTGGTGTTAATTCTTCTTTAAATGTTTGTTAGCACTCAAGAGTGAAACTATCTGGTACTGGACACTTTGGTGGGAGATTCTTTGTTATTGACACAGTTTGGTCACTTGCTAGCTTCCCCCCCCCCATTTCTTCATGATTTAATCTTGGTATTGTGTAGATATACTGCAATTTGTCCATTTATCCTAAGATATCAAAATTGTTGTCATATAGCTGTTCATGAAAAATTCTAATGATGCATGGCATTTTTATGGTGGCAGTTTTAATGGCTCCCTCTTTATCTCTGACTTTACTTGCAACAGGAGAAACACTATTGTTAGTGCTTCTGTGTTATTCATATGGTTTTCAATGGTTGATTGCCTTTTTGGGTGTGGGCTGTCGTGTCTTTCTTCCAAGCCTCCAGCACCTGGTGTTCCCAGGTAGTCTCTCATCCAAGTACTAACTGGCCAGACCCTGCTTAGCTTCCAAGAGCTGGCACGATCAGTTTGCCACATTGGTATGGCTGCAGGCAATGTAATTGTAGTGTAGTGCTATTCCATTGCTGTGTTGATTTGCATTCATTAATCACAAATGATGTTGATTTTCCTTTCATATGTAACTATTTGAAGGTCTTAGGTGAGACCTATTTTGATATTTTGAACAATTTTTAATTTGTTTTCTTGTTGAGTTTAAAATATTACCTTTACATTTTAATAAGTATCATTTTGTTTCATTTTCTTTCTTTCTGTTTTTTTTCTTTTAAACAGGATCTTGTTATAGCTCAGAGTGGCCTCAAATTCACTACGTAGCCCAGGCTGGGTTCAAACTCATGTCAATCCTTCAGCCTCAGCCTTCAGAGTGCTGGAATTACAAGATTGCACCACCATATCTGGATTTATAATTTTCTGTTTTTTTTTCTTTGATGTTTGATTTGTTTGTTTGTTTAATGGGAGATATCCTAATAGATAGGAAGTGATATCTCACCATTTTGCTTTCTTATGGTTTTGCAAATCTAATCCAGAGTCTTGTATATCTAGGGAAGTTAAGTTTGTATATTAAAATGTATGTATATTGTTTTATATATAAGTACTGACTTTGTATTGAAATCATTGATTATCATTTGTCCTTTTTAAAAATAAGTTTGTCTACATTTGTATGGGTTTGTGTGTGTGGCCTATGTTCTGTTCCCTTGTTTCATGTATCTATTCTTTCATCAGCACGGGCTAACTTACAAAATAAAGACAAAAAAGAAAAGAAAAGAAAAACCTAATCCAACAACATCTCAATTCATATTGATTAATTCAGTCTATGTGCCAATCACCTGGTGCCTTGTCAGTCCCACTTGCCCTCTGGGTGTTGCCAAAGAGCTGGCCCAGTTCTCACTTCCCACCACAGTGCCAGATCAGTTCTCAGAGCAGGCATGTGCCTTCCAAATGCTTCTACACACTTGTCAGATGATCCAGTTCTGGTCCCACTAACCCACAGGCTGCCAGGACCCCCATGGGGACCCCAGGTGCTGCATTACCAGAGGCCAATCCCTCATATGCTGCATGTTGTCAAAGTTTGTACACTTGTTTTCTCTCTCCTGAGTGGTTACAGCCTTGCTAGCTGGGTCTGTGTTTCCTCCTGCCCACTCTGTGGATGGGCAACCTGGAAAATTGTGCCTTTGTTGTGTGCACAGCTGTGACCTACTCCTCTGGGTAGATTAGGTGTCCACCCATACACTTATCTGTTGTTTGCAAGTTAGTCCTATTTTAGGCATATCCTAGTGCTTCACTTCATTGACCTGCTAAGTCTCTCCATGAGTTGGCTGTGCAGTCAAGTCTTCTTGTTGGTTCACTCCTTCTGGGTCTTCTGCACAGTGCCTCAGCCAAGGGTAAGCCTCCTGAGGATTACAAGTTGCTGAGGCTTGCTCAGTAGCCATCAATTTCTCAGGGCAGCCAGCAGCTCACCTCATGGTTTAAATGGGCAATGTTCTGTTTCCTGGGTGTACCTTATGGCCATGGCTCCTTAAGCACCCAAGGCTGTTGAGGGTGGAAGGGAAAAATGTAGAGTTCTTTTGTCTCACCAAGCAGGATTACTGGGCATACATAGTCCCTCTTGTCACTGGGGCTGTGTGTCTCTAAAGATTCCATTCAGTGGTCAGTTTCTGTTTGTCATCAGCCTGCTCTATAGTGAAGCAGACTCCCAGACACCTGCAAGGGTGTAGGTATTCTTCTCCCACTGGGGCAGTCTGTGCCATCCCTCTAATCATGTTCCCCACATGTTCTGTTGCACTGTGTTTTTTTTCTTTTTCTTAATTTTCTTTTTGTCTAATGTTGAGATTACCCAATTTAAAACAATTCTATTTCTCTCATTTTTCTTTACCTTTTTGGTATTACTCTCTGTTTGGTATAAAGTCTATATATTGCTCTTTTCACTCTCCTATTTCACCTGGTCTTTCAGAAGATGTTATCATTGTACCATCTTGACTTGTCTCCTCCATGTTTTGTATTTTTATGCCGACAGATCATGCACATACTGTTTCAAGGGTATGATGCAGAAAAACTTTTAGTAGTGTTATGAATGATATGTTTTTAAATTCAAATTCCAAATGTTCAATGCTAGTACATAGGAATGTAATTAATTACCTATTGTTTATTCATCTTGTAATCTTTCATTATTTCCAGAAGTTTAATATTTTAATTGATTCTTTGAAGTTTTCTGCACAGCTAATCATGATATTTGCAAATAAAGAGTTACAGTTCTTCATTTCCAATACACATGCATATGATTTTTTCTTTTATTACTTCAGTAATTAAGACTTTAAATGTGATTTTGATTAATAGTGGTGACAAATGATATTCTTGAATTATTCCTAATCTTAGAATAAAAGCATCTAGTTTCTCATCATTTTCATGAGGTCAGATGTCAGTTTCTGGTAGATTATATTTATAACATTCTGGAAGTCTCCCTGTAGCTTTAGCTTATTAATAGTACTAATGATAAACAAGGGTTGGATATTGTCAAACACCTTTATCAGTTACCATGGTGATGTCGATTTTCACTTCAGCCTGTGGATATGGTAGATTACATGACTGACTTTTTTGAATGTTGAATCCTTTTTGCATAGCTAGATAAATTCCAGTGGATTTGGTATATAATTTCCATGATATATTGTTATACCCAATTTTCTGGTATTTTACTGAGAATTTTTGTGTATGTACTTATGGGTAATATAATCTTTTTCTGCTTTGGTTATTAGAACAATACTATCTTTATAGGATAAATTGGTACATATTCCCTTTCCTTTTATTTTCAGGAAGAGATTGTGGATAATTGCAGTTTATTTCTTCCATGTGTTTGGTGGAATTCACAAATGAAGCCATCCAGACTCAATATATTCTTTATAAGAATTATTTTTTACTTTATTGACCTATGAAACAGACATTGACTTATTTGTGTTATCAATTTATCCTAACATGAGTTCATGAGTTATACAATTTTAAGTGTTTGAAAAAATGATCTTTTCCATCTATTTTAACAAATTGGGAACAAATACTTGTTTATAGACTCCTTTATTATCCTTTTAATATTCCTGGTAGGAGAAAGGCAATGATAGCAGACAGATAACATGTGCCTTCTGACCTGGAGTAAAAGGAGAACTTAAACAATAGTTTAGAACACACTTTGACTAGTCAGACAGAATAAAAAGTTAGATAAGAGGTAGGGAAATATACACATATATATATATATATATGAAAGGGACAGCAGGTTAGGTAAATAGCATCAACTTCAGAGAAAGTTTAAATAGGAAGGTATCAGCATAGCAGGTCAGAATGAGTGTGCTAGCAGAAACGTGGAGATTTCACTGAGTAGGAAGAGAAAATTAATACCCGGACAGAGACACAGCATCAGGAAACTCACCAATAATTCCTTCCACATGTGGACTACACAGAGTGGAGAAAACCAGGGAGACAATGAGATTGCAATCCAGTAGACAAACTGCAGCCGTCAATTCACCATTACCCAGATCGAAGAGCACAGAGAGAATATAACCCAGGAAAGACTCCACATGGACATCTGGAGCTCAGATCCTCCACGGAATACAATCCTGGCAACCCACCAATATCCTGCCAATGGGGCAAGGGCAGCACTTCCCACAGAGAATAACTGGTGAGTTTACCTGAAGTTCCAGGCACAGTAGCCATTTATACACTGAGCCGCCCATGCAGGTTGCAAGAGAGCAGTGGTGCAAAAGTCTCATACAGGAGTGCAGACCGCAGCTCCACCAGGGGTGGAACTATATCTTCCTACCCACCCACCCCAGCACCGGAGTGGTGGGGGCTCTGGCCTGCATGTGGGCAGAATGTGCCTGGAGAGTAATTGCAGCACAGCTGCGTCCCTCCTGTTGTGGCGGGGCAGTTTCAAGGTTTGATTTCCATGCGGACACACAGGCACATGGACACATGGACCTCAGATTCCAATATTAGCTCACTCACTGCAGTGCGGGGCCAGCTAGGGACTGTGGCAGAGACTGGGGTGCATGTGTGCGGGCAGAGTGCACCCATAGTCCTGCAGGGAGCATAGCAGTTCACCCTGGGCCAGGGCAGTTTCAGTTTCAGACACAACTGCCACACAGGCAGGCATGCCTCAGATTCACCAGGGGTGGACGGATATCATCCCACCCACTACAGCACAGGATAGGTGAGAGCATGACAGCATTGGGAAGACTAGAATGGGCAGAGGGTCCAACATTGAGATCTAACTCCCCATAGCCATCTGCTCTTGCCATACGGACTGGGGCTGTGCTTTCTGAAGTGGGATCTCAGTGCCCGAGTGCTGTGGGGGAGGCAAAGTTCTTGGAAGGTCAGCACAGGTCTCACTGCCTCTCTGCTAATGCAACGTGGGCAGAGCACCTTATGGGGTGGATATCTGAGAGCACCCAGTAATCGCGTTCAGCCTGAGAGGCTGAGAGACTTTTTGCCATCTTCCCCTACTGGAGGGAAGCTGTGCAGAAACACCTCCCCCTACATCTGCCTGCTTTCAACAAGAGAGTGGGTAGGGAAAATTCCCTTCCCTGCAAAAGAACTGAGAAATCCCAAACTAAAGCAATGCTCTTGGCTCAGGAACATTTCCACAAGAGAAAAATGAAGACAAACATATAGATGGAGGTGCCAGTAGGGTTGAAATTGGATGACTGTGAATGGCATCTCCTAACAGCAGCAGAGAGGAAGGAGAGTCTACAAATCACTGGGCAAAGACAGCCGGGGAAATGAGGAGGAGCCCTCTCAGAAGGTTGATGACTGCTGCAGATAGTAGGAATGCCATTCTACCCTGGGCTCCCTAGTATACTCTGCTGCATTATTCACTGTACTTTTCTGATACCTCTTGTGAGGGTGTACAAGTTTTATTTTCTGATATTATGGATAACACTACTTTCTTTCTGTTCTCCTTACATCTATAGGTAGATAGGTTGCATCACATCTTCCGTTTATGTCTTGATGTTTCATCCTTTTCTTTCTTTCTCTCCATGACTTGTTAGATTTTAAGACATATTTGCCTGAAAGGGTCATCAAGATGCTTTTTTTGTTGTTGTTATTGTTGTTGTTTGTTTGGTTTTTTTCTGCAATGATGTGGGTTTTCTCCAATATTTTATTCTGCTATGATATTTTTTCTGTTATGATGACATTTTCCTTTTGGTCCTTCTCAGTGTACTTTGGTGTACATGGTCACATAATATTCTCTCTTTCTTCTTTCCTCTTACTGTCTTTTTTAAAATACTTTTTAGGATTAATATTCTATATAATTATATATATTTGTAGTGTATTATTTTATATTTTAATTTCCATTAGTCTTTGTTTTCTCTCTCCTCTTTTTCCCTCTCCTTTCCCATATCCTCTTCCTCCATATTCTCCAGTAGAGAAACAGAGTCTGTTGTCTCCCTAACCCCTAACCCCATTGGAATACTGAATTGGAGAGTGGGAAACTGAGGAGTGGAGAGTCCAGAGCTCAAAGAAGAGTGTCATGAGCTGATTGACAGCCAGTCAAAAACTAGGCTCATCTTTGTTGAGTAGGGCTGGTGATCCAGAGTAAGAGCCCCACAGACTAGACAATTGAGGACTCATGGTGTAGGCAGTAGACAAATTAGGGACTGGGAATGCAGGGACAGAGGAAATCTGAAGGGGGAAGTACTGAATACATAGCCTGCAGCTGAACCTTGTCTAGGGTTCTGAAGCTGTAAAATACAGGGCAGAGCAGTGAGAATAAAGTGTTCAAGATTCATCATCACCCAAACTCAAAGGAATGCCAGAGGGAGAAACTCTTTACACTTGCAGGAGGAGGATCCTAATTCCAAGACCAAACAATGGGCAAGCTGCAGCAAAGGATGATAAGAAACATGAAAGGGCACACTAGATATGAAGACCCTACAGACCAAAGCCTCTTAACAGCACCAGAGAATCCCAATTTCTAGAGATGTCTGAATCAAAATTCAGAGTTTTGGTTATTAGAATTCTAAGAGAAATCAAAACTAACACCACTAGCACCCTCAAAATCCTTGAAAAGAAGGTATCTCATCTGGAGTCTATACTCTCCTCACAGCTAGAAATGATTAGGAAAAACCAAACAACAATCCTGGACATATAAACTGAGGTAAGTGAATTAAACTCTGCAAATCCTCTTCATCAGGACTGGATGAGGCTAAGCTATGAATTGCAGACTCAGAGGACTCAGTCCAGTAAATTAAATATGCACAGTCCCAACTGGAAAAAATGATGAAAGAATATAAAAAAGATTTCTAAGAATCCTTAGACAGAAGGAAAAAATGAAACAAAAATTCAGGGTGCCCCCAAAGGGGGAGAAAGGTCCCTCAGAGGATTAAAAAATCTATTTTATGACATCCTCAAGGAAAAATTTTCAGAGATAATCCAGGATCTGGATACATACAAAGCTGCAATATTCAGGACCCCACCCAGAGTAGACCAAAACAGATCCTCCACATAATATATTATAGCAGAAATGATTAAGGTGGACACCAGTGAAGCAATTTTGAAAGCATCCAGGGAAAGATCCCAACTAATGCTTAAAGGAAAATCTATTAAAATAACTGTAGACTTCTCCACATCAACATTGAAAGCTAGAAAGCCCTAGACACATATAATTCAAGTTCTAAACAAGAAGAACTTCCAGCCAGGCACAGTGGTGCACATCTGTAATCCCAGTGGCTTGGGAGGTGGAGGCAGGAGGATTGCAAGTTCGAGACCAGAGGCAGTCTGCATAACTTAGCAAGACCCTGTCTCAAAAAGTAAAAAAAAAAAAAGTTGACAATGTAGCTCAGTGGCCCAGCACTTGCAGAGCATGCAAGCATGAGGCCCTGGGTTCAACCCACAGTACCACAAAAGAAGAAGAAGAAGAAGAAGAAGAAGAAGAAGAAGAAGAAGAAGAAGAAGAAGGAGAAGAAGAAGAACTTCCACCCAAGAATACAATACCCAGCAAAGTTATCTTTGAAAGTAGATTAGGAGTGTAAGACAGTCTATGATATTGACACATTCAAATGATTTGCAACTATGAAACCAGCTTTACAAAGGATCCTCAATCAGTTACCACATTCAGGTGAGATAAGACAACCCTACATAGAAGATCAAAGAATTGAACAGTTAACATGAGTAGAAACCAAGAAAGCAATAAAACAACAGCGAATCAAAAACCAGCAACATGCAGGACTAGATGAATAACAATAAACACTTCTCAATAATTACTATAAATGTAAATGGTCTTAACTCACCAATTAAGAGACTGGCTAATTGAATAAAAATACATAAACCCTCAATATGTGCCATTCTAGGGACTCATCTAACCCAAAAGGACTGCAATAGATTGAGAATTTAGGGCTGGAAAATAATATATCAAGCAGGGGGAAAAAACACAGCAGGTCTTGCAATTCTAATGTTAGATAAATTAACTTTCAATCCAAAACTAATTAGAAGAGATAAAGAAGGACATTACATATTACTAAAAGGAACAATCAACCAGGAACCAATAATGCCACTAAATATAAACTCTCCAAATACTGGGGCACCTATCTTTATAAGACAAAATTTGTGGGACATAAAGAACATTATTAGACACAATAATCATGGGAGTCTTCAAAACCCCACTTTCACCAAGAGACAGGGCATCAAAACAGAAAATCAACAGAGAAATGATGAGCCTAATCTCTACCCTAAACCAATTGGATCTCACAGATTTGTACAGAATTTTCCATCCATATGATAAGGAAAACACATTTTTCTCAGCTCAACACAGAATGTTTTCCAAGATAGAGTATATGCTAGTCCATAAGAATTCCTTCAATAAGTACAAAAAAGTAGAAATTATCTCCTGTACCTTATCAGACTACAATGGAACAAAATGGGAACTCAAAAGCAAGAATAATTCTAGAAATTTTACAAACCCATGGAGACTAAATAATACACTGCTGAATGATCAATGGGTTGTTGAAGAAATCAAAAAAGAAATTAAAACATTCCTGCAATCAAATGATGGTGAAAACACACCCCACCAAAACATGTGGGATACAGCAAAAGCAGTTTTAAGAGAAGTTTATAGCATTAAGTGCCTTCATCAATAAGGTAGAAAAGAGCCAAATAAATGGCCTAATGACACACATCAAAATTCTAGATAATCAGAAACAAATCAATCCTAAAAAGAACACCCAGAAAGAAATTACCAAGATAAAGGCAGAAATATCTCAATTAGAATCTAAAAAGATAAGTCAAAGAATTAATGAGTCTAAGAGCTGGTTTTTTGAAAAGATTAATAAAATACACACTCCTCCAGCCAATCTCATCAAAAAGAAAAAAAGAAAAAGCCAACATAGTAAAAGTTAGAAATGAAAAAGGGATCAGAACCAGCCACTACAATGAAATACAGAAAATCATGAGGGAATACCTTGAGAAATTGTATTCCCCAAAATATGAAATTATAGAAGAAATGGATAAATTTATTAACACATGTTATTATTAACACTTACCAAAACTAACCCCAGAAGAAAAAAATGGCCTAACGAAACACATTATTTATGCTAAAATAGAAAAGGTAATAAAAATTCTCCCAACAAAGAAGAGCACAGGACCTGATAGGTTTACAGCAGAATTTTACCAAACTTTCAAAGAAGATGTAATACCTGTCTTCCTCAAGTTATTTCAAAAAGTGGAAAAGGAGGGAATACTCCTAAACTCATTCTATGAAGCTATCATCACCCTGATACCTAAACCATGAAAGGATACATATAAATATACACATATACACATATAAATCTCTTAGAGAGATTTATAGACCCATTTCCCTTATGAACATAGATGCAGAAATCCTTAACAAAATCTTGGCAAACCGAATTCAGCACCATATTAAAAAGATTGTTCACCATGACCAGTGGGATTTACTCCACAGATGCAAGGCTGGTTCAACATATGAAAATCAATTAATGTAATCAACATATCAAAAGAATTACAAACAAAAATCACATGATCATCTCAATTGATGCTGTAAAGTCCTTCAACAAAGTGCAACACCTTTTCATGAAAAAAACCCTGGAGAAGATAGGCATAACAGGGAAATACACTAATATTATAAAAGCCACCTATGACAGACCTACCACCAACATTGTATTAAATGGAGAAAAATTGAATCCATTTCCTCTAAGATCTGGAAAAAGACAAGGATGCCCATTCTCTCCTATACTATCTAATGTTAAGATTGAAATCCTCACCAGGGCAATCAGACTAGAGAAAGAAATCAAAGGGATACACATAGGCAATGAAGAGGTCAAAATATTCTTATTTGTGGATGACATGACACTTTACCTAAAGAACCCAGAAACTTCATCTAAAAAATTTTAGACCTAATCAGCACCTTTAGCAAAATGGCAGTCTATAAAAGTAACACTCAAAAATCAGTAGCCTTCCTTTACACCAACTGTAAGCAGGAAGAGAAGGAATTACAGATCCAATACCTTTCATGATAGCCCACCAGAAAATTATATACCTTGGAATCAATCTATCCAAAGACCTTACAGACCTCTAAAGGAAAATTTCAAAACATTAAAGAAAGAAATCACAGAAGATACTAAAAAGTGGAAGGATGTTCCCTGTTTCTGGATTGAGGGAATAAATATAGCAAAAATGACTATCCTATCAAAATCAATCTATAGATTTAATGCAATATCCATTAAAATCCCAATGACAGGCTTTACAGAAATAGAAAAAATGTTCCAAAAGTTCATATGGAAAAAGACCACTTATAACCAATACAGTCCTAAGCTACAAAACTAATGCAGGTGGAATCACAATCCCTGACTTTAATCTATACTACAGGGATGTGGTAGCAAAAACAGCTTGGTACAGGCACAAAAATAGACCTAAAAACCAGAACAGAATAGAAGATCCAGAGATACTTCAATGCATCTATAGTCACCTGATTTTTGACAAAGGAGCAAAGCAAGTCAATTGAAAAAGGGTAACCTTTTCAGTAAATGGTGCTGGGAAACATGGATATCTGCTTGCAGAAAAAATGAAAACTGACCCACATCTCTCAATATGAATGACAGTTAACTCAAAATGGATAAAAGACCTCAACATAAAACCAGAAACCTTATAGTTAATAGAAGAAAGGATAGACAGATTTCTCCAATATATAGAGTAGGAAAGCATTTCCTTAATAGCATTCCAGTTGCTCAAGAAATCGCAACAAGGATAGATAAATTGGATTACATGAAATTAAAAAGCTTTTGTACAGCAAAGGAAACAATCAACAAAGTCAAAGAAATCCCCACTGAATGGGAAAAAATGTTCACATCCTATACATTGGACAGAGGACTAATCTCCAGGATTTATAAAGAACTAAAGAAAGCAATACCCAAGAAAACAAATAACTGAATACACAAATGAGCAAAGGAAGTGAACAGAGAGTTCTCAAATGAAGAGGCTTGTAAAGCCTTCCTTATTCTACTTTACATGCAGTACTAGCACTTTATAACAGGATAGTAACAATTCCTCCCTCTAGCTCCTTGTAATGCTGTTTTTCATCTCACTTATTCATATATAAAGTCACCCAGTATATTATTATAATTGTCAGTTATCTTTTAGATAAATTAGTCTCTAACAACAAAAACAAGAAGTAATCCTCTATTTTTATTTCAATTCTTTCTTCTCTGGCACTCTTCTTCCCTTTGATAGTTCTGAGTTTTTTTACTATATCATATTGCTTTGCATAAATAATTTTATAAATTATTTATTACAGGGGAGGTCTGCTAGTGATTTATGAACTTTTCATTTCCCTGAGAAAAATCTTTATTTTTCTTTAAATTTTAAAGATGAGTTTTGGTGAATATAGAATTGGAACTGGGTTTTGTTTTTTATATTTTATTTTTGTTTTATTCCACTCTCTCCTTCCTTGAATGATTTCTTATGAGAAATCCTTTTTAATACTTATCTTTGTTATTTTATAGAATTTGGACTTCTTTGAACATTTTTCTTTTACCTTTTTGGTTTTCTGTTGCTTGAACAAAATAAGTATATGCAAATATTATTATGGTTTCCACTTTTCCTACTCTGTGTTTTCTGAGCTTCCTAGATTTTTTGTGTTAGTGGTCAATTATTGACACTAATTCAAGATTATTTCTGCCATTATTTCTTTTGTTTTATTCTCAATTTCTTCTATTTGTGATATTCCTAATGATTTATTCTTTTTCTTCTATGAGTAGTATCCCAAATATGTTATCCATTCTGACACAATTTCAAAGTTCTTAAAATACTTCTTTTTTTCTTTTGCTTTTATTTTTGCTTTGAATCTTTGAGCTTTCTACTTATGTATCACCAGGTTAACCATTCTTAGTCTGTGTGTAAGACTCTGACGCAAAGTCACTCATTTCTTTTGTTGTGTTTTTTATTTCAAATGTTTCCTTTTGATTAGTTCTTAGATTTCATCTGTGTACCTTGATCATCAATTTTTGCATACCATCTTTTTCTGTCAGTACCATTAACATAGTAATCATAGTTACTTTAATTTCATTGTCTGATTTTTCCAATATCTGTTTTGCTTTTAGTCTGCTTATAATGAGCACTTGTGTTCATTAAATGGATTTTTTCAAGTGCATTTAAACAGGCCTTAATTTATGGAAAGCTGGACATGTTATATTAGTAATAGGAGCTTAGATAAAAAGGACTTCAGTTGGAAAATTTATGTTTTTAATTTTTTTTGCTGGAGTTTGGTTTCTGGTTATTGTTTGCTGTCACTATTGTCACTGGAAGTTTCACTTTTTTTAGTGTCTTTATTTTTATATTCCTTTTGACTTCTGAGTTTCTCTATATTCTCTTTCCCCCATACGTCTGTCAGTTTGCCGCACTGCAGGGGCTTGTGTGTTGTGATGAGGCTGAGAGCTCTGCCACTGGTACCTCAGATATTAGCAAGGTTACCCATGGTAGACAGGTTTTCAGCTGAGCTTCCAGACTAAGACAGACTAGGAAGTAGGACCTGGTGAGCCATTCCCGAAACAACTAGCCATTGAAAACCCTATGGAAGGCAAAGAAACACTGTCAGATATAGTGCCGGAAAATGAGGCCCCCAGGTTGGAAGGCACTCAAAAGACTACTGGGGAAGAGTTGCCTCCTCCAAGTAGAGTCTACCATGATGACAGAAATGGAGTAAAGCCCCAGGGTACTCAACTTACGGATGTGGCATGACTCAAAATGAGGAGAAATAACTGTAAACCTGCATTAATAGTTGGAACACAGAATGTACATAGCATGAATCTAGGAAAACTAGAAATCATTAAAAAACAAATGGAGTGCATAAACACTGACATTCTAGGCAGCAGTGAGCTAAAATGGACCAGCATAGACCATTCTGAGTCAGATAATCATATGGTCTACTATGCTGGACATGATAAACTAAAGAGAAATGGGGTTGCATTCATCATCAAAAAAGACATTTCAAGATCTGTCATGAAACACAATATTGTCAGTGATAGAATAATATCCATTTGCCTACAAGGAAGGCCAGTTAATATGACTATTATTCAAATATATGCACCCACCACTCAGGCCACAAATGAAGAAAGGGAAGACTTCTATCAGCTTCTGCAATCTGAAATAGATCAAACTTGCAATCAAGACTTACTGATACTAACTGGTGACTGGAATGCAAAGGCTGGAAACAAAGAAGAAGGCTCAGTAGTTGGAAAATAGGGTCTTGGAGACAGAAACGAAGGTGGACATCGCATGAAAGAATTTTGTCGACCAATGACATTTTCATTACAAAAACATTTTTTCAACATCATAAACAGAGACTGTACACATGGACTTCACCTGATGGAACATAAACGAATCAAATTGACTACATATGTGGAAAGAGACGATGGAAAAACTCTATAGAAAATGTCAAAACAAGACCAGGTGCTGACTGTGGATCAGACCATCAACTTCTCATATGCAAGTTCCAACTGAAACTGAAGAAAATTGGAACAAGTATATGAGAGCCACGGTATGACCTTGAGCATATCCTACCTGAGTTCAGAGACCACCTCAAAAATAGGTTTAATGTATTAGAGAAAAATGATAGGAGACCAGAAGAGATTGTGGCATGACATAAAAGATAGCATTCAAGAAGGAAGCAAAAAGTTCTTTAAAAGACAAGAAAAAAAGAAAAGGCCAAATTACGTGTCAAAAGACACAGTAGACCTTGCCCTTGAGTGTCGAGCAGCTAAAGTAAGAGGAAGACATGAGGAAGTTAAGGAACTGAACAGAAGATTTCAGAAGGCAGCTCAAGAAGACATAAAGAAATATTATAATGATATGTGCAAGGAGCTGGAGGCAGAAAATCAAAAGGGAAGAACATGCTCTGTGTTTCTCAAGCTTAAGGAAGTGAAGAAAAAATTCAAGCCTCGAGTGGCAGTAGTGAAAGATTCTACAGGGAAAATATTAAATGATGCAGGAAACATCAGAAGAAGATAGGAAGAATACACAAAGTCATTATATAAGAAAGAATTGGTAGATGACCAACCATTCGAGGAGGTTGCATATGAAGAGGAACCAATGGTGCTGAAGGACTAAGTGGAAGCTGCCTTGAAAGAACTGGTGAAACACAAGGCTCCAGGAATTGATGGGATACCAATAGAGATGTTTCATCAAACAGATGCAGCACTGGAGGTGTTAACATATTTGTGCCAACAGGTTTGGAAAAGAGCTACTTGGCCAATTGACTGGAAGAGATCCATATTTGTGCCTATTCCCAAAAAAGGGGATCCAATTGAATGTGCAAACTATTCCACAATATCATTAATATCGCACGCAAGCAAAATTCTACTAAAGATCATTCAGAAGCGACTATAGCAGTATATAGACAGGGAATTACCAGAAAATCAAGTGGAATTCAGAAGACGGCAGGGAACCAGGGACATCATTGCTGATGTCATGTGCATATTAGCTGAAAGCAGAGAATATCAGAAACATGTCTATCTCTGTTTTATTGACTATGCAAAGGCATTTTATTGTGTGGATCATAACAAATTATGGATAACACTTCAGAAAATGGGAATACCAGAACACCTCATTGTTCTCATGAGAAATCTGTACATGAACCAGGAGGCAGTTGTTCGAATAGAACAAGGAAACACTGAGTGGTTTAAAGTTGATAAAGGTGTGCATCAGGGCTGACTACTTTCACCCTATCTCTTCAATTTATATGGTGAGCAAATAATCTGGGAAGCTGGACTTTATGAGGAAGAACGCAACATCAGGATTGGAGGAAGACTCATTAACAACCTGTATTATGCAGATGACACAAATCTGCTTGCTGAAAGTGAAGAGGATTTAAAACCTTTAGTGATGAAGATCAAAGATCATAGCCTTCAATATGGGTTGTGACTAAACATCAACAAAACAAAAATCCGTCTGACTGGGTCAGCATGCAATGTCAGCAAGCAACGTCACAATAAATGGAGAAAAGATTGAGGTTGTCCACGATTTTGCTTTGCTTGGCTCTATAATCAACACCCATGGAAACACCAGTCAAGAAATCAAAAAACGCATTGCTGTAAGAAAAGCTGTGCCAAAAGATCTCTTTAGATTATTGAAAAGCAAAGATGTCACATTGAAGATGAAGATGCGTCTGACTCATGCCATGGTATTTTCAGTCACATCATGTGGTTGTGAAAGCTGGACATTGAACAAGGGAGACAGGAGAAGAATTGATGCTTTTGAATTGTGGTGCTGGAGACGTCTATTGAATATACCATGGACTGCCAAAAGAACCAACAAGTCTCTCCTAGAAGAAGTGTAACCAGAGTGCTCCTTGGAAGCAAGAATGGACAGACTGCATCTTACATATTTTGGACATGTAGTCAGGAGAGATCAATCCCTGGAGAAAGACATCATGTTTGGGAGAGTGGCAGGTCAATGCAAAAGAGGAAAATCTTCCACCAGATGAATTGACACAGTGTCTGTAACAATGGGCTAAAACATAAATAAGATGGCTCACCTGGCACTGAATGGGCAAGTGTTTGGATCTGCTGTACATAGGGTCACTATGAGTCAGACTCGACTGGAGGGCACCAAACAACAACAACATATTCTCTTTGGAGAGAGTCTGTACATTTTGGCTTTTTCAGCTTTAACACACTATAATTATGCTACTGGTAAATGTGAGGCATAGGGAAGGGAAAAATTCTTCCAATTTTTGTCAGAGTAGCTTATGTCTCAGGTTTGTGATCTCCATAAATGTTTGTCAGCCAGTATAGTGTTAATTCCGCTTCCTCCTATTTCATTTCCCTGGTGCACAGTTATCAATTTTTGTGAAGTCTTGTCTGACACCAATTGACTACATTTTGTTTTTCTCTATTGTTAGAAAGGAAGGTTGCCCAGGGTTGGAATTATGGTCAAGAATTTTGTTTACTCAAGATCTTTCCCCTGGAGAATCATCCTTCCTTTATGCAGGCAGCTCTGGGCATATTTCACAATGAGTACTCTTACTTCCTCTGGTCAGGGCATCTTTTTTTAGATACTCATTATGAACATCTTTTAGAGTTCCTATAGGGCAAGCCTATGAAAGCCTGAAAGGACCTTTAAGAATGTAATACTAAGAGGTATATCCTTTTTAAACTAGTCTACACTCTGCCTCAATTTGGCAATTTGGCATTTAAGTGTTTCTAACCAATTTGTGGCTCTAGCAGATTGTGATCCAAGTAATCAGGACTTGATGGTTATATTTCTGATGAATATGCCTGCTTCTTGAGGTTTTGTGGGCAATTTTCCCTGAGGTCTCATTTGTCAGACAGTTCCAACAAAGTCATTGATTCTCAGTTTGTCTACTTATTTTTAAACTTGAAGGCAAAGAACAATAACTTCCTCTTAGGTCTTTTTTTGGTGATGGGGAGGATAACTTATGACCTTGCAAATGCTAGGCAAGGGCTCTGTCATTGAGGTATACCTCAAGCCCTCCTCCTTTTTTTTTTTCCAAGATAGGGTCTCACCAAGATGTACAAGCAGCTTCTAGCCTTGAACTTGTGATCCTCCTGCCTCAACCTCCTGACTCATGCAATTACAGGTATGTGCCATAGTATTCGACATTCCTCCTAGCTCTGTACATAGCTCTTTACAGAAAAATACTGAACTCCTACATCATTTTAAAAAATTTATTACCATTTGTCAAATAATAATTGTATATCCTAAATCAGTTTCATGTTTTGTTTAAAATTTAAATGGCACAAATTATTTTGTGCATAGTATGAAACTGAAATCAGTCCTCACTATTTTTCAAATTTAATTAAGAAATAATTGTTAAGAAACTACATTCTTTTATTCTCCATGCCAGAGTATAAGCTAAGTGAGGGCAAATCCAACACTTCTTCTATTTTTCCCCCCAGTGGTCTCAGAAGTTCAAGAGCACTTCTTGATCTGTATTAGATGATAATTAAATAGTTGTTGGACAAATGAATATGAGAAAAGGTCTATTTCTGAGGCCTTAGGTTTTTTAATTTGCTGTTAATTTTATTCGTCTTTCCCTTTATCATTACCAATTTCTTCTATGGTCATCTCATATTATCTTGGTATTTTATAAGATGTCTTTTCTATATAAATTTTAGAATCAGTGTAAAATTTCAGGAGAAACTGAGAATTTATCAAGTCATTAAAAACCACTTATATCCTCCAAGCTGGGCACCATAATACCCGCTTATAACCTAGTGACTCATAAGGCTGAGTCAGAACAAATGTGAGTTTCAGGCCAGAGATCTTGTGCAACTTAGTGAGACCTTCAAAATAAAAAATAAAAAAGAGGCTGGCATTTCAGCTCAGTGATAGAAAATCTGTCCAGCATGCTCAAGGCCTGAGTTCAACCTCCTGCTAACTGGAAAAAAAATTTATCCTTAAAATACAAAACCTCTTCTAAAAGGGCATATCCCTGAGTATATATGTTTTATTCATGTCTTTGTTTTGTTAATAGTAAAGTTGCAGACAATAGATGGCATCCACATTATTGTAAGCAGAACATGATTCAAGAGTCTACAAATGACAGGAAGACTTACAGGGGCAATGTTTAGGCTAGATATACAGGAACGAATCCTTGGACAAAATCATATATCCCACTTGCCAGTGCACTTCTATCCCTGCCATAATCACAAACTTGGCACAGAGGAAGTCATCTGTCCCTTCCACTGGCTTCATGAAGAAACTACATTATCCATTTTTCCTGGATCAGAAAGGTTCTACTAGAAACATGGACTTCTGGAGAACAATAGCTTCACTGCCATCCAATGATTAGAAAGCTCTTTCCAAAATTATTGGCTCCACAGTCATATTTGGTCTAATAGAAATCCAACAACAAAACAGATGTCCTGCACACTGCCAAATTCCCAGTGGAACTTGGTTCCAAATTGAAGTCCAAGGTCAGCTGGATCTGTCTTTCAAGTCCTAGCTGAATTGATAAAGAGAGCTTAAATCCCTTCTCAGATATAAACTGCAAAGGAATGTGAAAGATGTGGTTTTCAGGTATCTTTTAATTGATGCAGTATAATCATGCTCACTTAGAAGTTTAAAAAATTTTTAGATCTAACTTACTTGTCTGCCAACCAAATAAGACTTTTGTAATTATGTCTATCTGCATATTGTTTTATCTTGTTAGATTTCCTTGTGATTTTTTACTTATTGTTCCTACTCTAAAATTAAATAAAATAACATTTTCTACTTATTTATATTTTTGTGCAGTTTTGTAATCATTAAACAGTCAGATAATTACAGAATTTACTGTTGCAAATATTTATGCTGTAATATTTATGGAGACAACATAAGTGAATATTAGCAATTTCTTTTACTATTCTTAAGGGGAGTACAGGGGGATAAACCCATAGTCTTGCACTAGGCAAGTGTTCTACCACTGAAATGCACCCTCAGATCTTTTTTTTTTATTTATTTATTTTTTATTTTTGAGACAGGCTCTTACCAAGTTTTGCAGGTTGTCTCTAGCCTCAAGCCTTTATTATTCCTTCCCCAGCTTCCAGAGTCACTGGGATTATAGGTGTGTGTCACTATGGCCTGACTTTTTTGTTTTACCATTTCTATACAACTTATTGTTCATTCATTTATTTACTTGTAATCTTTTTTGCACTAGTTTTAAAGCATAAAACTTAAAATTATGAATTCATATCATGTGATGCTTTGGCATTTGGTGAAACCTGAAGTTACTCAAAAAGACTAATTGTATGATTCCTTCCTCATTCTGCTGCTATGGGTAGACTCAGCCTAATGACCAGGCTTACCAAAAGGAACAGTAGTAATTCATGCTTACCTCTGAGTGCTGTGTTTCGTTTCCTTGCTAACCTGAGAAAGTACTCAAACAGGACAAACCTCATCTTAGTTCAGGAAATGGAAAGCATCACACTTCAGTTACTTAATACTGCAAAGACTCATCTCATACTTTCATATTGTTCACTCTGTTTCTGCACACAAACTCAATATGACTGTGTGGTATGCAATGTCCTCCTCCCTTGGTTGTGAGTATATGTAAGTAATAAACTTGTGTCAACCTGATCTGCAGTGTCCAATGTTGTACATTCAAACTGTCATCAAACTCTAGAAGTAGAATACTTTCTTCAATAATAAGATGAAGAGGACATAATTAAAACATACTTTGACTTGTAGTTCAGCTTGGAAAATAAGGTTAATATAGTCCTTTTTCTAAATCATATTTTTGTATTTTGAGGATCTCCTTTTTTCATTTTATTAATTGATCACTTATAATTTACACAAGTAAATTATGTTTTAATCATTATTTTTAAGTTGGATATTTATATTTAATTGTTAAAATTTTTATTTTCTAAAATAAGAATGGATACTGAAACATTGTGTCCCATGAGTTTGATATTTAATGACTTCATTATCATTTATTTCTAAGTATACTTAAATTTTCATGCATCATGGACTTTGTACATTCTTTTATATTTGCATCTAATAAAATGACATTATATAGACAAAACATTTATTTATGATGCTCAATTGATGGAATTTTTACAGACTTAATATTTTGCTTATGATTAAATTTTATTGTTGCTTCATGTGATCTTTAAAAACA
>VMDO01025169.1:10034-28731 GCA_007922755.1 Pedetes capensis | reverse complement strand
GGCTGGGTCTTTGGCTCCATTGCAGAAAAAGAATTTCAAGATGAATCAGAGTGAAACAAAATGAGTGAGTTTATTAGTGAGGGATAAGAGACAGGTACATGCTTTAGATTTAAGCACGGACATTTAAGAAAAGAAGAACAACAGCTGGGCGCAGTGGCGCACACCTGTAATCCCAGCGGCTCTGGAGGCGGAGGCGGGAGGATCGCAAGTTTGAGACCAGAGGCGGCCTGTGTAATTTAGCGAGACCCTGTCTCAAAAAGTAAAAAAGTGGCCTGGGGTGCAGCTCAGTGGTCCAGCACTTGCAGAGCATGCACGTGCGAGGCCCTGGGTTCAACCCCCAGTACCGCAAAAAAAAAAAAAAGAAAAAAAAAAAAGAAAAGAAAAATAAAAAAATAACAGTACATGTCCAAGACATGGAGGAGGGCTACTCTAGAAAGAGCACTTCAGTAGCTTAACAATAGCTATGAGAAGATCAGGAGGGTGAGGAGTCCCAGGGGAGCCCAGACACAGGACTGAAGAGGTGGCCACGGGAGGCCTCACTGCCAGGGAGAGATGTGTGCAGAGACTTGGAAGATGTGGAGGAGTCGGTGGGTATCTTGGGAAGGTTCCCTCTAGGCCAGCAGTGCTCAGTGATGAGTCCCACCATCTTATACCAGAAACCTTTTCCAACATCTGGAAAAAGTTCTGATTGTCAAAACTGGGAAGATGAGGGAGTGTAGTACTGGCATCTTGTAGGGACAGCTTGGGATGCTGCTAAATATCTAACCATGCACAGTACATCCCTCCACAACAAAGACACTGGGCCAAATAGTTAACAATGCCTGATCAAGCAATGAGGTTAGCCAGTGCAAAGGCCCTGTGGCAGGCTGTACCTAGTGCTCATAGTGCTGCACAGAGCTGGCACAGAAAAAGCTAGAGGGAGGTAATATCCTAGCAACTTGGGAGGTAGAGGCAAGAGGATCACAAGTTTGAGGTCAGAAGCAGCCTACTACGTAACTTGGTGGGACTTCAAAATAAAAAAGTAAAATGTGGACTGGGGGTGTGGCTCAGTGGTACAGCACTTGTAAAGCATGCGTGAGGCCCTGGGTTCAACTCCTCAGGACTGAAAATAAAAGAGGAAGGCTCAGGAGATGAGGTCAGAGGGACACTGCATGTGGCAGCTGCCTTTGGCAGCGAGTCGCTGTGGAGATCTTTGGCTTCCCGCCCAGCGACCCGGAGGACTGGAGTGCAGGGGTGACGTCGTCTCGCTTTGCTGAGCTGAGAACGGGCGGTGTGTGTGTGTGTGTGTGTGTGTCAGAGTTGAAGCCAGAGGTCACCGTGACCCAAGTGGCCAGACTTCCTCCTCTGTCCTCAAAGCTTGGACCCCATGTTCCTCAGCTTGGCTCTCAGCTGAGGCCCTCCCCTCTGACGTCAGAGCAAAGCTGGCCACTGGGCCCCCAGCTGCTCTGTCCTGGCTGTCACGCTGAGCCGTGTCTCCTCACCCCTCCGTGGCTGGGACCAGCCAAGCACGTTGTGAGGGTTCAGTGTCCCCCTTCTGGCCCCTTCCTATCGTTAGAGGGGCCCAGGCAGGGAGAAAGGGAATAGGGGGCTCTGCTCCAGCCACCCCCCAGCCTAGCCACGTGCTTTGCAGCCGCTTGTACCATGAACATCAAGCTGGGCGCGGTGGCGCACGCCTGTCATCCCAGCGGCTCGGGAGGCGGAGGCAGGAGGATCACAATTTCGAGACCAGAGGCAGTCTGCGTAACTTAGCGAGACCCTGTCTCAAAAAGTAAAACAATGGGCTGGGGGCGCAGCTCAGTGGTCCAGCACTTGCAGAGCATGCAAGTGCGAGGCCCTGGGTTCAACCCCCAGTACTGGAAAAAAAAAAAAACATGAACACCAGTGTGACCCTCCTGGGGGACGAAGGCTTTGGTCTGGGGACCAGTGCTTCCCTAATAGACAACACTCTCACGAGCAACATAGTTGCTGGGAAGAAACAGAATTAAAATCACTGCTCACTTCTGCATTCATCCAGGAAGGACGACAAGACTGTGTGACACACACTGCCCCCAGCCATCAGGAAGGACAGTGTGTCACGGATTCAGCTCCCTTATCAAGACCGGTAGCTGCCTGGACTTCTAACCTTGTGAAATGCCTGCCTCTGATCCCAGTCCTTTGAAGACACTGGGAAGCCATTAACGCATTCCAGGCCCCAGGGGTAAACTGTTTCTTTCCTTCCCTTGAAGGCTCTAACCGCACTAGAAAGATCACAGCTGCCCTTAGCTCTAGGCTGCGCTGCGGTCACCCTTCACTAGTGCCCGCTTCCACGCCTCGAAGGTGGACTCTCTTTATAATCTATGTCTTTAATAAACGGAATCCATACACTATACTATCATTTCTGTCTCGTATAAATTGTTTATTTTTTTCTTTGCGGTACTGGGAGTTGAACCCAGGACCTCGCGCCTGCATGCTCTGCAAGTGCTGGACCACTGAGCTGCGCCCTCAGCCCATCTTTTTTACTTTTTGAGACAAGGTCTCCCTAAATTACGCAGACTGCCTCTGGTCTTGAACTTGCGATCCTCCCGCCTCCGCCTCCCGAGCCGCTGGATTGACAGGCGTGCGCCACCGTGCCTGGCGTATAAATTCTTTTTTATGGGGAAACACAGATGAATGGTGGTATCTGCCGCCAGGGAGGGAGAGGTAAGTATTGCTCCTGGGGAGGGACCTGGCTGCATCCAGCCTCTGGGCCCACACTCTAGACCTGCTCCCCCGTCTCTTGGCTAACACTGCTCCCCCTCTTCCTCTTTCTCGGCCTTCCCCTTTGGCATCCATCCTCTGGGAGCCCCCAGGTGAGAAACCAACCAACCAACACAAAGCACACCCAGGTTGGTCCTTCACACAGGAAACTCAGGGTGGGGTCACGGTGGAGGGTCGCCCCTCTGATCTGTGGAACTGTCTTTATTACAAATGACCCAAGGGCTCCCACCGCCCAGCTGTACGTGCTTCTTACTGAGAGGACAAAGTCTGTGACACAGTAAGAAATACGGTTTGTGTTTGGTCTCTGCCTGCGTGCCTTAGAATGGCCTGGGTGAGAGCAGATCTTCCGTCCTCAGGCAGTGACTCTGGGCTCCTGATAGATTTCGGCCCACCACCAGGAAGCCCAGGCTCAGTCTTTCAGCTCTACCCCACCCTCTGGGGAGGAGAGAAGGACTGGAGGGTGAGTTAATCCAGGATCAAGCCGATGTGATGAAACATTCATAAAACCCACTCATGGAAGAGCCAGGTGAGGTGGCGCACACCTGTCATCCCAGCGGCTTGGGAGGCTGAGGTGGGAGGATCCCAAGTTTGAGACCAGAGGCAGTCTGCGTAACTTAGCGAGACCCTGTCTCAAAAAGTTAAAAAAAAAAAATGGGCTGGGGGTGCAGCTCAGTGGTCCAGCACTTGCAAAGCATGCAGGTGCGAGGCCCTGGGTTCAAGCCCCAGTACCGCCAAAAAAAAAAAAAAGAAAAGAAAAGAAAAGAAAAGAAAAGAAAAAAACCTAATGACTCTGGCCCGGACTAGGGCTCTGGCAGAGGTGGAGGCCTGGGGGCCTGCAGGTCTGACTGGCCTTGCAGCAGCCTCAGGTCCTGCTCTGCCTGGGGGTCCCTCCCAACAGTGCTCTGAGAAGCCATATCAGATGCTGGGAATGCTGAGCCTGGGAGGAGGATCTGGACGGTTCAGCTGTCACGCAGAAGGCACATTCCAGCCCCAGAGCTACGGGGGGGGGGGGGGGGGGGGGGGGGGGGGGGGGGGGGGGGGGGGGGGGGGAGCAACTCCAGGGCTGGGGGCACTGCTCCTTGGGTGACTTCCCTCTAGGTGATTCAACTGCACCCCAAAGTCTGCCTTTGAGCTGCGAGGATTTAGCAGGAAAACATAGGGCAGAAATCAACAGACCCAGGTGCCACGCCCTTGACTAATTGACTTTGTGTGTGCTTGCTCTGCCCCTCTGAGTGGAGCTTTCACCTAGGGAGCGGTGACCGCCATCTCACCACAGAGGGTTGTTGTAAGGATTGAGGGAATTATATTGTAGGGCTTGGGCTGGGATTTAGCTCAGTGCGTAGAGCGCCGCTCTGCAGTCTCTGAGGTCCCGAGTTTGAGCCCCAGCACTGCAAAATAGAAGAAGGACGTGACAATCCACTCCCAAGGCAATCCCGAAACAATCTGCCATTGAAAACCCTATGAGGGTCGCTATGAGTTGGATAGGACTCCATGGCATGCACCAAACAACCAACCAAGGTCATCAGGGTTGGAGCCCATGATTGAATCCTGGAGGCTTTACCAGGAGAGGGAGAGTTTGAGAGTGTAGCTCAGCAGTAGTGCGCTTGCCTAGCACGCACAGGCCCTGGGTGTCATCCCCAGCCATGCAAAGAAAAAATACAGTAAAAAAAAAAAAAAATTGCTGGGCACAGTGGCGCATGTCTATGATCCCAGCGGCTCGGGAGGCAGAGGCAGCAGGATCTCAAGTTTGAGACCAGAGCATGTCTGTGTAATTTAGTGAGACCCTGTCTCAAAAAAGTAAAAAAAAAAAAAAAAAAAAAAAAAAAAAAAAAAAAAAAAAGCACTGGGGGTGCAGCTCAGTGGTCCAGCACTTGCAGAGCATGGAAGTGTGAGGCCCTGGGTTCAACCTCAAGTACCGCAAAAATCAATCAATCAATCAATCAATCAATCAATAAAAAGTAAAAGAAGGCAGAAAAAAATCATCCTGGCAGACTTCCTTCTAGTACTTTTCCTACATATTTCCCAAGTCATTTCCGATCAGTGTCCTTAAAAAAAAATGCAACTCAATTTTAACTTTGGCTTCAAACCAAGAACAAAAAGGTTAAGTCTATTGAATTAATTTTTCAAGGCAAAGTTATGGGATCTGCGGGTGCTCTGCCATCTCCAAGGGCCCAGTTCCGGTTTTTTTCCATGAGTAGGTAGAATCCCAAGGGCTGGGATTTAGCTCAGTTGGTAGAGCGCTGCGCTGCAGTCTCTGGGGTCCCGAGTTCAATTCCCAGCACCGCAAAAATGGCAGAAGGGCCTGGCAATCCACTCCCAAGGCAGTTCCGAAACAATCAGCCATTGAAAACCCTATGAGGGTCGCTATGAGTCAGATACCGACTCGATGGCACCTAACAACAACAACAACAAGGTAGGATCCCACGCCTGGCCATGGCAGGTAGTGACTCCCACTCTTCAGCAAGACTGCCGGCTTTACAAGTTTTTCCTTTTTCCAAAATAAAACGCTGCATTCCCCTGATAAGAACAATGAAGCAGAGCCGGGTGTGGTGGTGCATGGCTGTGACCCCAGCACTCGGGAGGCAGAGGCAGGAGGATTGCCACGCGGAGGCCAGCCTGTAGAACACTGGGGATTTCAATGACAAACAGCAGAGCCTCACCTTTGCCTGTCCTCTTCCACCCCACCCCACGGCGACTACCCAGAGGCAACCCTATTAACGATGTGTCTTGGCTCCCGGAAGTTATTTTCAAAATCCTGTTTCTTTATATATCAAATTTAACGTTTGACTTTCTGATATAAAACATCAGATGTTTATGCTCTCTCCTCTCTCCACCAATGACTACATTTATATCGATTTTGTATTAATTATTTTTGGTTGTGTAAGTAAACGTCTACTGTTTCATCTCCTGTCAGTGTGTCTGTGAGAGGGGCTAGTATATAATTCTTCCTTCTCCCACCCCCAGAGGCAACCTCTTCCCAATTTCACATTTACAAAAGTCAGGATTGAGGGTATTTGGGGTCTTTTGCTGAAACTGTGACCAAGCCTTCTGTATTTTTCTAAAGATGACTCTAAATGTTGAAATTCAGGAAACCTCATTTACATTCTCATGGCAGTGTGAATGAGTCAAAGGCAGGCTAAAAGGTGAGCTGGGCTTGTCAGCGGCCCTGGGGGGGACCGAGTGCAGGGCCTGGAGCCTGAGGATCCTCCCGCAGGGATCTCTAATCAGGCAGGGTCAGCCCTTGGCTGTGTTGCAGAAAAGAGCTGTGGAAAGAGCCAAAGTGAAACAAAGTGAGTGTCAGAGTGAAATAAATTTAGTGTGTCTGTTAATTAGGGGTAAAAGAGAGTACACACTTTAGATCTAAGCACGGACATTCGGAGAGAAAAAAGAGAAGCTTAAGACGCGGATTCAGGCACTCAAGAGAGAGAATCACATTTAAATGTCTGAATAACAGGTATGTGTAAGATTTTGTGACTTGTAAGGTTACATTGGGCTGAGATTTAGCTCAGTTGGTAGAGCGCTGCGCTGCAGTCTCTGAGGTCCCGAGTTCAATTCCCAGCACCGCAAAAATGGGAGAAGGGCCTGGCAATCCACTCCCAAGGCAATCCCGAAACAGTCAGCCATTGAAAACCCTAAGAGGGTCGCTATGAGTCAGATACCCACTCGACCACACCTAACAACAACAACAACAAAAAGGTTACATTGCTCAAAGGATGTAATTTACATCCCAGTTCAAAGCTTAAGCAGAACAATGAGCTGTGCTCCTATCTTCAAGAAATTCCCCTTTTGAGCCGGAGTGGTGGCTCACACCTGTAATCCCAGCGACTCGGGAGGCAGAGGCAGGACGATCTCCAAAGACCAGAGACAGTCTGTGTAATTTAGCGAGACCCTGTCTCAAAAAAGTTAAAAAATGGGCTGGAGGCAGCAGCTCAGTGGTCCAGCACTTACAAAGCATGCAAGCGTGAGGCCCTGGGTTCAACCTCAAGTACCCCCCCCCAAAAAAAAGTTCCCCTTTTGTAAATGAAATCGTAATGTGGCTTTACAAGGGACATTGTTTAGGTTTAGGGGTGAGATTGCACATGCCAATAACACACACAAACATAGGTAAAAATAGGTCAAAGGAGGATGTTCCACTGTTTAGAGGAATCAGAAAATTAAGTAGAAACGTTTTGGTATACCTTCTGTCTAAAGAGGGGCTAGGGTTTAGCTCTGTTAGTAGAGCGCTGCTCTGTGCTGAGGACCAGGGTCCATCCTCAGCACCACAAAACGGGAGAAGGGTGTGGCAATCCAGTCCCAAAGCAATCCCGAGAAACAATCAGCCTTTGAAAACCCTATGATGACACCTACCAACACCATCTACCTAAGGAACTTCTCATAAGTAGAATGAGACTATAGAGTGGTCCAGGAAGTATATCCTATAGGCTTATAGATAAGAAAAGAGTCACAAGCAGGTTGTCTAGGCATGTGTTGACTGCAAACATGGCCCATAATCTAGTTTGTGAGCTTCCCAGAGCACAGATTACAGAGGAGGAAGGTAGGTTAAACTCAAAGGTCACATGCATTTTCACCCTGAGCGGGACTTATTGCTATTTCACATTTGCATTTGAAATATCTCTATAAATAATGTCTGCATGCAAGCAGTCCTCACAGCAGTTTTCTTGGTAGTTGTGTCCAAATTTTTGACTCTCAGCCAGCAAGACTTAAACCAGATTCAAGGGTGAGGGCTCCTTTCCCTTCTCATGTCCCCTTCATGTTCCTGTCTTTCTATCCTGCCTCAGGCTTAGACTTTCTTCTCTGGGTCAATCAGGCTTTTCGCTGCTGTGATGTACACCACAGAAAGCACCTTAAAAGGGAGAAAGATTTATTTGGGCTCCTGGTTTCAGTGCAGGGTCACTGGCTCCATTGCGTCTGGGCTTGTGGCAAGGCAGAGCGTCGTCGTGGTGGGGAGATTGGCAAAGCCAAGGTTCACCTCATGGCAGCTGGGAAGAGGAGACAGGGACGGACAGGAAGGGGCCGAGGCAAGTCACCCTTCACAGCCACCTCCCCCACCCCTGACCTCCTTCCCTCAACCAGGTCCCAGCTCCCACAGCTCCACTGATGCCGCGTGAGAAAAACAAAAGTATTTTGAGAGATTCAGGAGTTGGGTAAAATTTATTGCTATAGCAAGAGCAGGGCTGGGATTTAGCTCAGTTGGTAGAGCACTGGGCTGCACTCTCTGAGGTCCTGAGTTCAATTCCCAGCACCGCAAAAATGGGAGAAGGACCTGGCAATCTACTCCCAAGGCAATCCCGAAACAGACGGCCATTGAAAACTCTATGAGGGTCGCTATGAGTCAGATGCTGACTGGCGGCACCTAACAACAACAACAGTAGCAAGGTCAGCCCACCGAAATGGGTCCTCTCAGGACTGACCCCCGATCCCCAGTTCTCCTGGGGTTCTATAGTTTACAGGGTGGGGGTTGTCAGCTGAAACCACATGTGCACAGCCTCCATGATCATCGGTAGGTGGGTTAAGCTAGTTACCATGGAAACAGGCAGGTAGCATCTACATGATACAAGAAATCTGGAAGTGGCTTAAGGGTGCAGAGTACATTCACTAGAATGAATTTAGCAGTTGTAAGAAATTGGGAAGTGGCTTCCAGGGTGGAGACAGGCAGGTAAGGAGCAAGGAGAGGGGAGGTGACCTACAGGATGGAATGTATAAGTTTTAAACAAGGAACATTAAGTTCTAGTAATTACATTTTAAGCAAACATCATAACATATAAACTTTTGATTTAAAATTTTCTGCAACACCACCACCTCCCAATGGTCTACGCCCTAAAAAAAATTTTTATGGTACTTGGGGGTACCCACGGTCTCACACATACAAAAGGCAAACATTCTACCAGTGGACTGCACCCCCAGCCCTTTTAAAATTTTTTACTTTTGAGGCAGGGTCTTGCTAAGCTGTGCAGTCTGCCTCTTGCTTTGAACTCACCATCCCCACCCCCCACCCCGCCCCACCGCCTCCGTCTCTGGAGTTGCTGGGATTACAGGCATGCGCCAGCCACCGCACACAGTAGTGTACTCAATTTTGAATCTGCCAAGTGATTAATCCATTGATGAAGGCAGAGTCCTCAAGATCCATTCACTTCTCAAAAGCCCCACCTCTGAACACTGCTTGCACAGGGAACCAAGCCTTCAATACAGGAGTCTTTTGGGGGGGGACATTTTATATCCAAGCACTCAATTCTCCATGCACTCAATCGCCAAACCCACAAAGGACTCCAATGAGAATGTGACAAGCGGTAAGGTCTTTATTTTGTACGATAGCAATTAAATCCAATCATGCCACAGTACAGCTTGTTTCTCATTTAAATCATGAATTATTCTTTAGTTTGGGAATTTTTCTAGACATTCCACTTGTCTTTCTTCTTGCCTATGTCTTTACCTATACCATGTGCTATGGCTAAGACAAGCTTTGTTCCCCCTGAAACTCAGGTTGAAATTTAATCCTCATTATGAGATAGTAAGAGGTGGGACCTTTAAGAGATAATTAGGGCTCTGCCCTCCTGCACAGATTAATCCATTCATATGATTAACTGATAAATAAGTTGTCTACAGAGTGGGGCAGCTATAAAAAGCCAGTTTGGCTCCCTGTGTCTTACCATGTGATGTCCTGTGCCACCCTGGGATTTTGCCAGAAGAAAAGCTATCACCGGATGTGGCCTTTTAAACTTCAATACGAACCGTGAGCCAAAATAAACCTGTTTTAGTTTTTCAATACTGGGGAGTCGAGCCCAGGGCTCCACACATGCCAAGAACTGAGCTGCACACCCCAGCCCCCTTTTTAATTTTTTTTTTTTTTTTTTTTTTTGTTGATACTGAGGGTTGAACCCAGGGCCTAACACTTGAATGCTTTGCAAGTGCTGTACCACTGATCTGCACCCCCAGCCCATTTTTTTTTACTTTTTTGAGACAGGGTCTCACTAAATTACACAGACTTCCTCTGGTCTTGAACTTGCGATCCTCCTGCCTCCACCTTCCGAGATGTTGGGATTGCAGGTGTGCACCACCACTCCTGGCTACACCTTTTTAATTTTTAATTTTTTGTGGTATTCGAGACAAGGTCTCGCTAAATTGCATCATAGGCTACCTCTGACCTCAAATTCATGATCCTTCTGGCTCTGCCTCCCGAGTCACTAGGTTTGCAGGTATGCACCACAGTGCCTGGCACACTTCAGTAACACTGGATCCTAGAAGACTGAATGGAGAAATCAGGCATTTTTTGCTCTCAAACCTGTGATCCTCCTGCCTCTGCCTCCCAAATTGCTGGGATTACAGGCATGAGGGACGGTGCCTGGCTAGGGCTGTATTTTCTGTTGGTTAATCTTGGACTTTCTTTTCATGCCACTGGCCCTCCTCAGACGTATGGTGATTCTGAGTACATGGGAACATGCTACCCCAAACTAGCACACTTTGGCATATGTTTTAAACTGAAGGACGTTCTTTCTGGAAACTGCAGAACCAGGAAGGTGCCTCTGATTGTCTCCTGTCCTTCGCTGAACCAGGTCACAGAATTCTCTGCCCCTTTCCTGAGGCAGCAAATAAGATCCTCATGTGAAAGGGGTCTCCCTATACCTGGAGGAAAGGAACATCCTTAACTCTGAAGACGTAGGGACCCAGAGAGGAACCTGAACACAAGGTTTTGCTCCATTCCTTCAGTTTATTGCCTTTTGACGATGCTCTTTCTGTCCAATCATATTTCTCTACAACTGTCTACATTTTCATCACTTAGCATAATAATACAGATCTCCCTCTCTCTTTGGGTCTTCATTTCTTTTCTTTTTTTTTTGGTGGTATTGGGGTTGAACTCAGTGCCTCGCGCCTACATCCTCTACAAGTGCTGGACCACTGAGCTGCACCCCCAGCCCATTTTTATTTTTTTTTTAACTTTTTGAGAGAGGGTCTCGCTAAGTTACGCAGACTGCCTCTAGTCTTGAACTTGCGACCCTCCTGCCTCCGCCTCCCGAGCCGCTGGGATGAGAGGCGTGCGCCACCGAGCCCGGCTGGGTCTTCATTTCTGAAGGCTCTCACATCACATAAAACTTGTATGAACCAGACGCCGTGGTGCACATTTGTAATCCCAGTGACTTGGGAGGTTGAGGCAAGAAGATTGCAGGTGCAAGGTCAGAGATAGCTTACACAACTTAGTGAGACCCTGTCTCAAAATAAAAAATAGGAAATGGGGCATAGCGGGTGAAGCTCAGCAGTAGAGCACTTGCCTAGCACAGGTGAGCTACTGGGTTCAACTCCCCATACTAAAAAAAAAAAAAAAAAAAAAAAAAACCTTGCATGAAAAAAACCTTGCATGAAATAAAAATGTGTCTCTCCTGCTAGTATATCTTTTGTTTTATTTGCAGATCCAGCTAAGGATTCTAAAAGAATTGAAGCAAACCTTCTTCCTCTGCAGTGATTTTTATTTTATTTTATTAATTAATTAATATTATTATTTTTGTGTGTGTGTGTGGTACTTGGGGACTGAACCCAGGGCCTCACACGGATTTTGCAAGTGCTCTACCACTGGGCTACACCCCCAGACCATATTTTACTTATTTTGAGACAGGGTCTTGCTGAGTTCTGCAGGCTGCCTCTGGCCTGGAACTTGTGATCATCCTGCCTCAGCCTCCCAGATCGCTGGGATTGCAGGTGTGAGCCATTGTGGCCAGTCAACAGTGATGTTTCATTAACAAATAAAGTCACCTACAAATCCTACTGGGAGAAGGACGTGGCAACCCACTCCCAAGGCAATCCCGAAACAATCTGCCATTGAAAACCCTATGAGGGTCGCTATGAGTTGGATACCGACTCGACGGCGCCTAACAACAACAACAACAAATCCTAGACTTTCTCTGCTGGTGTATGTACTGTACGACATTTCCTCCAGGTTTCTCTCTGGGTAGATATTCAGCCTAGAAACTCAGTAGCCCATCATATGGAAAGCCTTCATTTTGGGTGGGGGAAGTCTGACAGTTAACTATTGGACTATGTAGCTGTTAGGTGCCATTGAGTCAGGTGTGACTCCGTGGCCCTATGTACAACAGAACGAAACACTCCCAACCCTGTGCCAAGCACGTGATCTTTTTATATTTGAGCCTATTGTTGCAGCCACTATGTGTTTTCCCATTTTGAGTGGTGCCACATTAGCAAAAGGAGGTCCCAGGGGCTTTACTCCATTCCCACCATTATGGTCGACTCTACCTTGAGGAGGCAACTCATCCTCAGTCATTTCTTGAATGTCTTCTTCCAGCCTGGCAGGAGCTCATTTTCTGGCCCTATATTTGACAGTGCTTCTCTGTTGTTCATAGGGTTTTCAATGGTTAGTTGTTTTAGGAATGGGCTGCCAGGTCCTTCTTCCTAGTGTCTTAGTCTGGAAGCTCAGCTGAAACCTGTCCACCATGGTCCTGCTGGTATCTGAGATACCGGTGGCATGGCTTTTGGCATCACAGCAACACTCAGACCCCCACAGCACAACAAGCTGACAGACACATGGGGGTGTTGGACTATGTTGTTGTTGTTAGGTGCTGTCGAATCATGTCTGACACGTAGCGACCCTCGGAGGGTTTTCAATGGCTGATTTTTTCTGGAGTGCCTTGGGAGTGGACTGCCACGTCCTTCTCCCATTTTTGTGGTGCTAGGAATCGAACCCGGGACCTCAGAGGCAGCAGAACGGCGCTCTACCAACTGAGCTAAATCCCAGCCCCCTGTTGGACTATAGGTCACTCCAAATCCTTGAATAAGGAACATTTATTCTGGACTACTAAAATTCATATTAGAAATTTCCCTCAGAGAACTGGCTCAATTTCTTTGGAGGCAAGAAGTCTTATGGGAAATGCCTGCCAGGTGGGGAAAGAAAGTGGAGTCACTGACTGGTGTTGTTGGCCTCTATTGCAGACCTCCAGTCAACTCCAAGTTTCCAGCCTCACCTCTACTTTCCTTTGCCTGCTGACCAAGGACATCACCTCTCCTCAGCAGCCTAAGCAACCAAGTTTGGGCAGCACTCTCTCTCTTCCTCTCTCTCTCTCTCTCTCTCTTTCTTTTTATTTCAGTGGGATCTGAGGAGGGACTGAAGGCCAAGTATGCCTGACCTTGAGTCAGAAATCCTGCTTTCTTTTCTGATTTTTGCACAGAGCCAGTACAGACTGACAGACGCCCATGGGATTGGCTCACTCATCAAGGTCAGTGGAAATCTGAAAATGACACAGGGGCTTGTCTCAAACACAGGGCTTCCATGTTGACCTCCACGCTCTGGCTTCAAGAGCCCTGGCCCCAGAGCTGAGGAAAGAGCTGGGAAACTGAGGAAACAGAGCACGTTACTTCAAGAAAGCACAAACACTGCTTTTGCAGGAGTCCGGCTTCCCCAGCTGGAGAGCCGTCTGGCCGGGACTGGTTTGTGGCAGAACCGGCCTGCCCTGCAGAAAAAAATCAGGACTGTCCTTGGCCCCAGACCTGGTAGAAGTTTGGTTGAGCCTCTCTGGAGATTTTGCTCATATTCTCCTCAGGTTTGCTTCAGGTTTCCCCCCAACTCAGACATTAGTCTTGGGGACCGACCTACATTTCAGGTCGTCTTTCCCTGACTTCTTATTCTTGCCTAACAACTTCAGAAGGCCTCTTTCCAAGGCCTGGGGGTGGAGTTCAGTGGTAGAGCACTTGCCCAGCATACATGAGGCCCTGGGTTCAATCCCTAGCATGGAAAAAAAAGATGATAATATTTATAATATTTTACAATGTAGTTTGAAGAGATAGGTAATACTTGGGTAGCAAATATATCGTCACAAATTGTGATAGAAAGAAAGGAAGAAAGAAAAAGAAAGGGGGGAGGGAAGGAGAAAGGGCACCAAATAGCAACAGAAGGGGGTTGGGGTCCCTGCAGCTTCTTGGTTAATCTTCAGCAAGTTCTGGACCACAGATAAGGAGGAACAGGGAGGAAGGTGACTGGACTGGGGGCAGCAGGAAGCTGTCTGCATTCTCACCTTATTCAGACCACAGCTTCATCCTAGGGTTTAGTTATTACTTTTGTTGTTGCTGTTGTTATGGTACTGGGGGGCTGAACCCTGGGCTTCGCACATACTTTGCAAGTGCTCTACCACTGAGTGGCACCCCCAGCCCATTTTTCACTTTTTATTTTGCGACAGGCTGTCTGTCCTGCTAAGCTAGGCAGGCTGCTCTGGTCTGGAACTTCTGAACATCAGTCCTCCTGCCTCCGCCTCCGGAGTGGTTGGGATTACAGGCATGCACCAACGCATCTGACAGTTTATAACTCTTCTTATTGGGCCTCGAACCCAGGGTGTGGAGCATACCAGACAAGCACCCCTGCACTCAAGTTGTTGCTCTTGCAGTTGTTGTTGTTGTTAGGTGCCGTGGAGTTGGTATCCAACTCATAGCGACCCTCATAGGGTTTTCAATGGCTGTTTTGGGATTGCCTTGGGAGTGGATTGCCAGGTCCTTCTCCCATTTTTGTGGTGCTGGGAATTGAACTCGGGACGTCAGAGACTACAGTGCAGCCCTCTACCAACTAAGCTAAATCCCAGCCCACTCTTGCAGTAGAATCGCTCCTTCTTTTCGCCCCAGAGGTGCAGAAGTGAACATCAGAGGTCAGTTGAGCCTTTGAAGACCTTACTGTTTGCAAAACTCTTTTCATGGCAAAAAGGGTTCAGGTTTGACCAAATCAATGGTGCTAATGTAGCTCTGTCTCTCCATCAGTCCCATGACCAGCTGCCAGTGGCTCTGGTGTTTGCGGAGACGCACCTGGTGGCCCGGGGCACAGCATTTCTCCAGCTTGCCCTCTCTGGCTGCAGGAGTGCAGGGACCCGAGGCAGCGGATGCCCTCAGGCTCTTTTCCAGTCACTTCCTGTTAAGTATTGTCCTTCGGTGCGGCTGATGGAATCCAAACGTGACTAGGGCTGGCGAGAAGGTCAGTACCCTGACCCTCGCCGCGTTGGCTAAGCGACCCCCAACCCCAGCCACACCCTGCCTGGTGCTGGGCACCTCTGGGCGGGCGCCCGGCGGGCAGGACTGGCCTCGTAGGAGTCCGAGGGCCCCCGGCCCCATCGCCCTGCTCCCGAGCCTGGGTGCGGTGCCTGCCCATCTCTGCTTTCGCTCCCTGTCCTCGGCCCCCGCCTGGTTCCAGCGCGGCCGCCTTTTCCCTGCGCCTCGCCCCGGGCGCTCGGTGCGCCGGACTCGCCGGGGCGCACGCTCGCTCTGCGAGCCGCCCTCGGCGGGGAGGCTGGAGTTTCACCACACGCAGTGTCCGGCTTCCTGTCCTCAGCACCCCTCCCGCCGCGTTTCCCTGGCCCCTCCCTCTCCCCAGCCCGATCCGCCCACCGGCTCCCCCTCCCCCGATCCCTCGGGTCCCGGGATGGGGGGGCGGTGAGGCAGGCACAGCCTCCCGCCCCCATGGCAGCCCGTCGGAGCCAGAAGCGGAGGGGGCGCAGGGGGGAGCCGGGCACCGCCCTGCTGGCCCCGCTCGTGCTGGGCCTGGGCCTGGCGCTGGCCTGCCTTGGCCTCCTGCTGGCCGTGGTCAGCCTGGGAAGCCGGGTATCGCAGTCCGCCCAGGTGAGGCCCGCGGCGCACCCCTCCCTGGGCACTTGAGGAGTGGAACCTGCAGGGGAGCAGAGGCAGGCCGGGTGGGCAGAGGGCCAGGGGGCCGGAAAATGGGTGGAGGGCCATATGTCAGGTGAAGAGCGGGGTGACACTGCCTCCTTCCCAGCAGGAGCCTTCCCAGGGGGAGCTGGTGGCAGAGGAGGACCAGGAGCCCCCGGTGAGTAGGTGTGGGCGCCGAGCACGGCTGGGGCAGGGGAATTGTGCGGGGACTTTAGCTGCAGGGCGGGTGCGGATCGGGTCAGCTGTGTGGGGTGTGTGCACTGGGCTGTGCACGCAGGAAGACTTGCATGCATGGGGATGTCTCGGCAGTGAGGGCACCAGCGTGGTTGGGTAAGTCCACGTGTGAGAATGTGTCACCACAGAGTCTAAGGAGCTTGTGCCTCGCGGTGCCACCTGAGTGCGGTGTTGATTGGCTGTGGGTGAAGTGGGACTGAGGTACCAGGGCCCACAGCGGAAGAGGGGTGTCAGAGGCAGGGTGTGGACCACCTGTAGCTGCTCCCTCAACACTGGTGCCAGTGCAGTGTGCCAGGGTGGTGCAGGTTGGAGCCGAGGGAGGGAAGATGTGCCTGGTCTTCAGAAAGGATGAGGAGAGGGCTGGACCCCCAGGGTTGAGGGGATGCCTGTGCCTATTGCTGGCTGGTGGCTCTTCTCTCAGGCCCTGTTGGGCTCAGGTTATGGCTCGAACACGCCCTGGTTGAGCCCTGCCCTTCATTCCCCTAGGACCTGGATCCCCAGACAGAGGACAGCCAGGACATCGTGCCTTTCCTGAAACGACTCGTCCGGCCTCGCAGAAGCGGTGAGCGCCCCTCCATCCCGAGCCTGGGTGCGGTGCCTGCCCATCTCTGCTTTCGCTCCCTGCCCTCGGCCCCCGCCTGGTTCCAGCGCGGCCGCCTTTTCCCTGCGCCTCGCCCCGGGGGCGCTCGGTGCGCCGGACTCGCCGGGGCGCGACCTCAGGAGTGACCACGCCAGGCAGCCCATGGCTGCTTCCGGGCTCATTACTGCCTCTGCCCGTGGTAACAACCCTTTGATGTGAGCAGAGCAAAACCCATTGTCCTCCCAGAGAAACCAAGGCACAGAGTGTGAAGGGAGGTTCAGAGTCACGCAGCTAACCGATTGAGACTCGAACCCAGGAATTACAGCCCTCCCTTCTGAAGCTCCTTGCCACACGTGGACGTGCTTCCCGTGGGCCACACCCCAATGTCCAGGGGTTAGGAGGACCCTGGAGTGCAGATGAGGACAAGGCAATAGCAGAGACCTGGGCCTCCATAACCAAAGGACACTTATAAATGGACTGGTTGTGACCATAAATCCAGTCTCTCCACCTGTTATCTGTGTGATTTTTGTTCGTTTTTGTCTGTGCTAGGGCTTGAAGCCAGGGCCTCATGCATGCGAGGCAAGTGGCTAAGACCTCTGAGCTGCACCCCCAGCCCAGTGTGACTAGTCATAGTGCACCCATTTGCTCTCAGAAGCATCCCAATTTGGGCAACAATTTTTTTTTTTTTTTCAGTACTGGGGGTTGAACCCAGGGCCTCACACCTGCATGCTCTGCAAGTACTGGACCACAGAGCTGCACCCCCAGTCCATTTTATTTACTTTTTGAGACAGGGTCTCGCTAAATTACGCAGATTGCCTCTGGTCTCGAACTTGCCATCCTCCTGCCTCCGCCTCCCAAGCCACTGGGATTACAGGCGTGCGCCACTGCGTGGGGCAACAAATTCTATGGTCACTCTACTTATAGAGGAAGATGTGGCTAGAAGTTCTGAGGTCAGGAGTCGGAAAAGACGGAGGTTACCAGAGGCCTGAGAAGGGGGCAGGGTGAGTCTGGTTCCTGGGTCCCCGGCAGGATCAGCTCTCCTCACCTCTGTTTCCTTGATTCTCAGCACAAAAAGGCCGGAGAACACGGGATCGAAGAGTGATTGCAGCCCACTATGAAGGTGGGTGACGGGTGAATATGCCCAGGAGGAGGGCTGACAGAGGGACGGGGCTGGGCTCACCAACTTCCCCTGTGTCTTACAGTTCACCCACGACCGGGACAGGTTGGAGCGCAGGCGGGTGAGACCCCAGCCCCACCTCTGAGCTGTCCCCTGGCTCCACAGCACTGGCCTCCTGGGAAGGAGGCCTCCGAACTTTTGACTTCCCTACCGCGTCTCTGCCTTCCGCCTAGCAACGCCAGGAGCCAGATCACGATATTCCTAAGTGCTCGATTCTCTCTGTGACCCAGGCATGGGACCCCAGCAAGACTCCTGCCCTCCCTAGAGCCCAGGCCAGCACCCCCCCTAAACCGGTGGCCCCAGCCCTCTCTAAGATGCACCTGTCCTTCATTCCTTTTCCTTCGCTTCCATAGTCCGTGGGTTTTCCTGCCCTGATCATGGTTCCTCCAGATGTTTCTAGCTTCTGGTCATCTGTTCTATTGCTACTTCACACCACCTCAGCACCATGACCTAGGTACCTCAGATCCAGCTGTGGCCCCTTCCCTAGTCCTCACTCCCCCTGCCCCTCCACATCGTCTCACCTATGCTACCAAACTAAGCCCTCTTTTTTTTTTTTTTTTTTTTGCGGTACTGGGGTTTGAATCCAGGGCCTCGCACTTGCATGCTCTGCAAGTGCTGGGCCACTGAGCTGCACCCCCAGCCCATTTTTTTACTTTTTGAGACAGGGTCTCGCTAAGTTACGCAGACTGCCTCTGGTCTCGAACTTGCGATCCTCCTGCCTCTGCCTCCCGAGCCGCTGGGATGACAGGCGTGCGCCACCTCACTCAGCCGAATTAAGCCCTCTTAAACCTCCGTTTCATTACTCCATCATTTCTCTGGCTTCCAGCCTCTCCCTTCTCTGGCTGCAGCCTCATTTCCTGGGACACCCCGTGTACATTCTCCACACCTGTGGGACTGACTCTCCTCTGTACCTCTTGTGGCCTTTGCCGATGCTGTTCCCTCATCTGGAACACCTTTCCATTGTGTAGGTCAGGAGGCAAGGCATAGGGTGTCTCCATCCAGGGAGTTAGTAGCAGAGATAGAAGTAGATGGATTTAGCGTGTGGTTTAAAAATACAGGGCTTGCTTGTGGGTTCCCTGCAAAGAACAAGAGAAAGAAAGGAATCACATGTCATTCATAATTTGGCTTGTGAGTTTTTTTCTTTTTGTTTTTTTCTTGCCTTGTTTTGTGGGTTTTTCTGTTTTAGTTTTTGTTTGCTTGGGTTTTTTTTTTTTTTTTTTTTTTTTTTTTTTTTTTTTTTTTTTTTTTTTTTTTTTTTTTTTTTTTTTTTTTTTTTTTTTTTTTTTTTTTTTTTTTTTTTTTTTTTTTTTTTTTTTTTTTTTTTTTTT
>VMDO01025168.1:0-28649 GCA_007922755.1 Pedetes capensis | reverse complement strand
GGGGTGGAGGGGGTGAGGGTGGGGTGCGATCTGTGGGCCACAGGGCCCCTCACCTGGCTGCCCCTGGACCCTAAACCAGAAAGCGTGGGGACAGATTCTCTTACAGGAACATTTCAAGATTTTGCCCCACCGGAGGGAGTAAAATGGGGCCTAGGCGGGATGTGGAGACCGAGCTGAGAAACAGGGAGGGAGCCGTCTAACACGTGGAGTTTTTTTTGTTTTTCTTCTTCCCTTCATCTCAGGTCCAGTTGCCTAACTACTGGCTCTATTTTTTGTCTCCCTTTGCAATACTTGACTTGCTAACCTCAACCCCCCCAGCTGTTTGAGAACTTGTCTTCATTTGTTTCCCAACTCGTACTATCTTTTTCTTCACTCAGTGCTGTTTGGTTTCCAGCTAAAGTTGCTTATTTGCCTACAAAAGAATTCAACGGTAGTGGACATTTGCGGGCTTTGTGTGTTCACTTTGGGTTTTCCCCACCCACTCTGGAACTTCATGGGATTTAGTTACACAGGAAGGAGGAGGGGGAAAAAAACTGAAAGATTAAATTGCTCAAGCCCTTCTATTTTGCAGATAAAAAGCAGAGGGCCCAGAAAGAGGAAGTAACCCCCCACCCCCACACCCGCTGGCTGAGGAACTGAGCTGGTTGGGAGAAGCCTTGTGTTGTAAGTGGCCACAGCTGTGCCAGTCTGAGAGCCAAACTTTACTAGGTAAGCAGTGTTTGGGGGTGCCTACTTGCTCAGTTGAAATATCACCCTGGGTGCAAGAGTTTCTTGGCAGGCCTGGCAGGTGTTAGTGACTGGGCTCCTTCTCCCACTGAGTCTCCTCCCCATCAGCTGTGTGGACACCGGGATGAACCAGACAGGCTTGATGTGCCCCATCCCTCCTAGGTGCATGCGTTTTGAACACCATTATACTGGTCACAAATATTTACATTTCCACCTTTTCTATTCAAACCGAATAAATTCACATAGTTCACTTTTGAGTCTCTATTGTTGATAGGTGCCATTGAGTCAGGACCCACTCATAGCGACCTCATAGGGTTTTCAATGGCTGATTGTTTCCTATGGCTTCAGGAGAGGATTGCCAGGTCCTTCTCCCATTTTTTGCAGTGCTGGGGTTCAAACCCAGGTTCCTGGAACGCAGAGCAGCACTCTACCAACTGAGCTAAACCCCAGCCATTGAGTCTTTATATTCTGGCTTTAAAAACACCCCCGGGAGCATCTTTTTTTTTTTTTCCTGGTACTTGAGGGTTGAACTCGGGGCTTCTCACATACTTTGCAAGCAGTGTGCCACTGTGCTGCACTCCTTGCCCCTTTTTCATTTTTAAAATTGAGACAGTTAAGTTATGCAGGCTGACTCTGGCCTCCAGTCTGCTAGCCTCCTGCCTTTACAGCTGCCCTGGTTAGCTTCAGGAAGCCTCTTTGAATGTTAATTATTATCTAGGCTTCTAAGCCTGAAAGCCAATTTTAACCTGACAATGCAGTTCCACTAGAAAGCTCAAAGGTGAAAATGCTCCTTAATGAGGGACCAAAGTTCAAAAGCCAAGGCAGGGCCAAGACATTAACTTATAAATTTTTATAGAACTTTTTAGGATTAAAAGCTAACAGGTAATTAAACTAAAAAAAAAAAAAAAATCTGGATTTGTTTATTTGTTTAGAGACAGTGTCTCACAGTGTAGCCCAGGCTGGCCTGGAACTGGCAATCCTCCTGCCTCAGCTTCCGGAGTATTGGGATTGCAGGTGTGCATCACCATGCCCCTGTACATCTTTACTATTTAATAACACACTGATAGAATTCCATTGCCCTTTTAAGTGGATGGGAAAGTTTGTCATTGTTGAAACATAAACTATTTTAAGAACATCAAGTTGGTCGTTTCTTTAATGAGCATAATCAAAGTCATACTTCACTGTGAAGAAAGTTTGCTGTTGTTAGGTGCGGTCTAGTTGGATTTGGCGCATAGCGACCCTATGTACAACAGAATGAAACACTCTGATTGTGTGCTAGGCACAAGATCTTTTTTAGTTTTAAGCCATTGTTACAGTCACTGTGTCAATCCACCTAATTGAGGATCTTCCTTTTTCCCTGACTGGCCACTCTCCCAAACATGATGTCCTTCTCCAGAGGTTGATTCCCCCTGACTACATGTACAAAATACTATGTAAGACACAGTTTAGCCATCTTTGCTTCCAAGGAACACTCTCATTGCACTTCTCCTAGGACAGATTTGTTGGTTCTTTTCGCAGTCTGTGGTATATTCAATATTCGTCTGCAGCATCATGATTCAAAAGCTTCAATTCTTTTCCTATCTCCCTTATTCAGTGTCTACCTTTCAGAACCATATGATGTTACAGAAGATACCATGGCATGCCTCAGGCACACCTTCATCTTCAGCGTGACATCTTTACCTTTCTACACTCTAAAGAAGTCTTTTGCAACACCTTTTCCCAATGCAATGTATATTTTGATTTATTGACTGCTGCCTTCCTGAGTGTTGACTGTAGAATAGAAAGTTTAAAAGGCTTTATGCAATGAATGACAAGTAAAAACAGATCTCAGAGGCCTCTTAGGTCTACAGGATTCATTTTAATAGGAGGAAGTATAGATTTAGGAGATGACTTGAGGCAGGATAGAAAGACAGGGAAAATTTGGGGGGCATGAGAAGGAAAGGGCTTCTCTCACCCGGATATCTGGTCTGAGTCTTACCAGCTGAGAATTCAGCATAACCAAAAAAAGAAAACTGCTGCGAGAACTGCCTGAATAGAAACCAGTGCTTTCCTAAGAATCTCACTGAACTAGATTATGGACTATAATTAAAATTTACAGTACTAAGTAATTTCCTTGTGACTAGATGTATTAAGAATTTTCTCGACTACCCTAATCTACAAGAACAGTTGCTGATTGTGGATCAGGCCATCAATCGCTCATTTGCAAGTTGAAGCTGAAACTGAAGAAGATTAGAACAAGTGTTCCTGAACCAAGGTATGACCTTAAGTATTTCCCACTTGACTTCAGAAACATCTTAAGAACAGATTTGGTGCTTTAGATACTAATGTTTGAAGTCCAAATGAGTTGTGGCATGACATCAAAGACATCATTCATGAGGAAAGCAAGAACTTGTTAAAAAGACAAGGAAAAAAAGACCAAGTTACACATCAAAGAGACTCTGAAGCTTGCCCTGTATGACAAGTAGTTAAACTAAAAGGAAGATGTGACAAAGTTAAGGAACTGAGTAGAATATTTCCAAGGGAAGCTTGAAAAGACAAAATCAAATATTGTAATGACATGTGCAAAGAGCTGGAGATAGAAAACCAAAAGGGAATAACACCCTCTGTCTTTCTCAAGCTTAAAGAATCAAAGAAATAACCCAAGCCTTGAGTGGCAATAGTGAAGGGTCTACAGGGAAAAATTTTAAAAGACACAGGAAACATCAAAAGAAGATAAAAGGAATACAGAGAGTCATTATGCCAAAGATTTGGTGGATGATCCACCATTTCAAGAGGTTGCATATGATCAGGAACCAATGGCACTGAAGGAAGAAGTGGAAACTGCCTTGAAGGCATTGGCAAAACACAAGACTCTAGGAAGTGATGGAGTACTAATTAAGATGTTTCAACAAACAGATGCAGCACTAGAGTTGCTCATTTATCTATGGTAAGAGATTTGGAAAGCAGCTACATGGCAAATTGATTTGGAAATTATCAAAAGATACCATTAATATTACACATAAGTAAAATTTTGCTAAAGATAATTCAAAAGCAAGTGTAGCAGTATATTGATAGGGAACTGCCAGAAAATCAAGCTGGATTCAGAAGAGGGCCTGGAACCAGGGACATCATTGCTGAGGTCAGATGGATATTGGCTGAAAGCAGAGAATACCAAAAAGATATTTATCTATGTTTTATTGACTATGCAAAGGTGTTTCACTGTGTACATCACCAATGAGTTATAGATATTATTGCAAAGAATGGAAGTACCAGAACACTTAATTGTATTCATGAGGAATCTATACCTGGACCAAGAGGCAGTCATTTGAAAGAACAAGGAAACACTATCTGGTTTAAAGTCAGGAAAGGTGTGTATCAGGGCTGTATCCCTTCCCTGTACCACTTCAATTTCTATGCTGAGCAAATAATCAAAGAAACGGGACTTTGTGAAAAAGGATATGGCATCGGGATTGGAGGAAGACTCATTAACAACATACAGTATGCAAATGTACAACTTTCCTTGCTGGTAGTAGAGAGAATGTGAAACACTTGCTGATAAAGATCAAGAAACACAGCATTCAGAATGGATTGCACCTCAATATCAAGAAGAAAAAAGTCCTTGCAACTAGGTCAGTAAGCAACTTCATGATAAATGGAGAAAAGATAGAGGCTGTCCAAGATTTTGCTTTACTTGGTTCTACAAACAACACCCTTGGAAGCAGCAGTCAAGAAATCAAAAGACATTGCATTGAGAAAAGGGTGTTGCTAAAGACCTCTTTAAAGTGTTTAAAAGTAAAGATATCACATTGAAGATGAAGGTGTGCTTGATTCATACCATGGTATTTTTAGTTGCATCCTGTGAAAGCTGGACTGTGATTAAGGGAGACATGCGAAGAATTGATGCTTTTGAATTCTTGTGCTGGAGAAGAATATTGAATGGATTGCCAAAAGAATCAACACATTGGTCCTAGAAGAAGGGTAACCAGAGTGTTCCTTGGAAGCAAGGATGACTAGACAGTGTGTGATATATTTTGGGCATGTTGTCAGGAGGGACTAATCCCTGGAGAAGGACATCATGTTAGTGAGATTGGCAGGTCAGCAACCAAAAGGAATACTCTCAACTAGATGGATTGACACAGTCGCTGCAACAGTGAGCTTAAACCTAAAAAATATTGTATGCATGGCACGACATTTGGTAGTTTTTCATTCTGTTGTGCTTATGACACAGGGGTGCATATGACACAGGGTTGCTATGAGTCAGAACCAACTAGATGGCACTTAAAAATAACAGCAACATCTCAATCTAGGGATTTTAACAATTTATTTTTTGCTATCTGTAATTGTATACCGTGCACCTTCTGGGACCCTGTTGAACAATGTAACTTCAAAAGCCCCCAACTCATACATATATCTCTTGTGAAGACCCGTGGGCACACCTCCTCTCCTGAGAGGCCTGCGTCTACATCTTGGAGGTGTATTATTATTTCCTCAGGCCTCTCTTGGTCTATATGTACCCCTAATCTTCCCATAAAACTGTACTATCCTCTATCTTTACCTAATAAACCCTGCCTCCCATTTTGTTTCAATCTCCAACTCATCCTGAAATTCTTTTCTACCATGGAGCCAAGGACCCAGCAATTCCCTGAGTAGAGGGCCTAAAAAGGGGAACTACACAGGGCAGGTGGTAATGGTAGGGTACAGCACCCCTAAAACCCAATCACTTGATGAATGTCACATTGCCAATTAGCATCAGGGAAAACCTTAACCATAAATCTGCAGGTTGCATTCCCCAAAATTCAGTATATGTTACAGTAAATGATGTGAACTAAAAATGAGTTTATTTTTAAGAGAAATATACATGGTGATTAATTATAGTCTGATCTCTGGAGAGATATGAAGCGTGATTAAAATATACAATGAATGTTTAAGTAAAAAAAAATCACAGTAAAGAAACATTGCCATTAATTCCCCTCAAAATACTCCCCATGGCTCAAACACATACACTCCTTCTTCCCACTATCTGAAGCACTTCATCCTCTATCATGACAACACTCCATGTTACAAATTGCTTCTGATGTGGAAATTTCTGTCAGGTAAAAACATTACAGTGTGATCCCATCCACCTTATTCACTGGATCTGGTACTGTGTGACTTCTGGCTCTTCAAGTCAAAATGACTTCACATTAATGGCTTTGAATCAGTTCAGGACATCAAGTCAGCCACAACTACCCAACTCCTATGTATTAACTCATTTATTCTTCTCATAACTAGATGAGGCACACATAGGAGATGTAATAATGCACATCATAGACAAAAAATACCCAAGGTACTGAAAGCAACACAGTAACTTCCTCAAAATGAAACAGCTGGTGGCCATCTGCCACGGCCATTTCTAACCATATTGTCTGACAAGGTCTGGATATGGGGAAGAGGGGTTCAAGGAACTCATCTTCCAAGAAATGGATGGGGATGGAGAAAAGAAATATATGCCTTTTGCTTTCTAGAAATAGGATTACTGCTTCTAATTATTATGAACATGATTACTTTATGTTTAAAACTAATACTCGTATCTAATATTGTATTAAACTCTAATGAAACAAATGCTGAAAGAATGCGACTGGGGGAATTTGTAAATGAGTTAGAAGTAATGACCACCAATTGTAAGGGATATGTAGATACTATTCTAGTTGAAGATGATCAGCAATTTCCACCCTAAAACTCAAGTGTTAAGTAATTTATGCTTCAGCTACAGCAGGCTGAGTTGTTATCCCCTACTTGGACTAAAGTGGCCCCACCTATGATAGCTAAGGTTTACAAAGAAAGTATAGAACAATCAAAAGAATACACAGGCCTGTTCCCACAACACAAAAGCCTCCTTGACAATTTAACATGGAGGTGCTTATCTGTCCAAAGGCTGACCTTGGCTCCCAGCTGGGGAAAAGACTGGATACACAACATGGAGAGGTGCTTATCTACAGACCTTGGTTCCCAGTTAGAGAAAAAGAGTAGAGGTTGTTGTTCAATAAGGATAGAGTTCAAATACCCTATTATAGCTTATCATTTATAAAAAGCCTAAAAAGAAAGAAACCTTCCAAGTATTTGGTGTATGGAGATAATAAAGTTTGTGTTTTGAATTATGGGTTGTTATGATTAACAGGTGCTTGTGAAACTTTGTTTCATGAATAACTACATGTGCAATTTTTACTGCTTGCATGACCTAAGCCTAAAAATTGTATACAACATTGAGTCTTCTAAACAATAAATGGAACAGATTCATATAGCCTCCAAGCTACTGTGCTTGTTACCCATCGCTGACTCCTCAACCCGCCTTTGGGAAACCCTGGATCCTAGGCTGCAGCTGGACTGTGGCAGCCATCAGAGCCAGACTTCAATCCTGAGTCTGAGTGAGGCCTTACTGATGGTCCCTAAGCCTGTGATTTTCAACATTTTTGTTTGTCTCCTCCAAAAGGGGTTTGTGAAAGTAGATGATTGGGACCAACATTTTCTTGTCTAGTAGTTATGAAGTGGGGCTCAAGAATTTGCATTTCTAACAAGTTCTAAGGAGATGCTGATGCTCTGGTCCTAGACCACACTTGGGGAACTGCTAAGCAGTGTTGCCTCCATAATCTCCACTAGGGACTTATGCCTGTGAAAGGAAAAGGGTTTGCCCCGAGGCTCACATAATGACAAGTGCTCAAATATTTGTTGAAGGAATGAGTAATGTAGTGGTTATGGATTTATCAATACTCCATTGTATTTGGCAAAGAGCACCACGATTCTCAAGTTCTCTGGTTTAGGAATAAGTGTGGAAACCACAGTAGTGGAATGCATGTCAAAATATAGATCTTAGAAACAGAGGAAGACCTTGACATGTCAATGTTATACAATGCTATTTGATATCCTGTATGTCTCCACACTGGTAGTAACAATAATAACCATAATTTTACTTATTTAACACTTTACATTTTACCAAGGTAATAAGCATACATCATTTCATTTAATTATCCCACAATTCTATTAGAAAGGCATAACCTAATTCCTGTTTGATCCCTAATAAATCTGAAGCTAACAGCATTTATTAGGGACTCATATCTATAAAAGAAAAAGTGAAGAGTGAACCAGAATAGGAAGAGAAAGCCTCAGACAATATAAGTCTGACAACTGTGAGGAAGAGAGAAAAGAGACTTAGAGAGAAAGAGACTCAGATATAAAATGCCAAGATAATTGGAGCCAACCCACAGGGCACTCTGGTGCCAGTATTGCACATAAGCAAGTGTAGCCTGGGCAGAAATGGCCAGGCTATGGTACCAGAGCTGCATTTAGCCATTGGCTTTGACAAAAAAAAAAAAAAACAAGGTATATCCTGAAATCATGTTCATATACAACATATTATTTTATCATCAACTTTTTTTTAATAAGTAAGATTATAGTCTAAAGTAATTATCAAAATTATAGTATGCTGGGCATGGTGGTGCATACCTGTAATATCAGCATTCACGAAGCTGAGGCAGGAGCATCACTAGCTCAAGGTAAGCCTGGGCTACATGGTAACACTCTGTCAAGTAAAAGAAAAAAAATATATATATATATATATGTTGTTGTTGTTAGGTGCCGTCGAGTTGTGTCCGACTCATAGCGACCCTCATAGTGTTTTCAATGGCAGATTATTTCGGGATTGCCTTGGGAGTGGGTTGCCACATCCTTTTCCCATTTTTGTGGGGCTGGGAATCGAATTCAGGACCTCAGAGACTGCAGAGCAGCGCTCTACCAACTGAGCTAAATCCCAGCCCCATCCCATATATATATATATATATATATATATATATATATATATATATATATATATATATATCTCAAAATGTGGTAAACACATAAACCAGTTACATACTTGTTTATTATCAAGTATTTTCTACCACTGTACATAATTATGTGTGCTCTGTTTTTATACAACTGGAAGTGCATTAAGTTTGTTTACAACAGATTCACAAACACATGAGTAATGTGTTATGTTATTCTGAGAACTTCTTCACTAGCGTAATTTTCCAGTCTGAGATTCTCTTCCTGACAGGCATCTCAAAAATATGTGTCCTTGGTTATGAAGAAGCATAGATGAACGCTATGATTTGATGGCCACACCACAATTCCAAGAATGGAAAAACCACTGAAAGCATATTTCCTCTTAATTGGGAGTCACTGGTGTCATTTTTGTGTGTCAGGTATTTAATATGTAAAATATAGATAGGAGAACATTCTTGAATTGGATGGAGTAAGACCTTATGATGTTAGAAAAAATATTTGCTCTTTCTATTTGAATAGCTTCTTATCATGTGCACAGTATATTCACATTTTATGTCAATCTGAGAGTCATCTTCCAGATATTGCCACTGTGATTTTACCGAGAAGGAAGCTGGGGCTCTGAAGGGACAAGTGGCTTTTGTAGGGACACTGCTGGTGATTATAGATCTGATGACCAACAAAGGACATCTGTTCTTAAGTTAGAATGGAATTAAGAAAGTGAGACATTGTCTGATTATACAATCAAATATCAAATGGAGAGACACAGATTTTGCGAGTGAACTATGCAGACCATGCATGTTGAAGCAGCTGCAGAACTGGGAATTGCTGAGTTAGTCTCTTCCACTAGATCCCATTCTTACTTCGCTTTTTCACTTCTGTGACATAAACCAAGAATTTGAAATGAAACCCTCAAGAACCATTTGATTCATTTATTCATTTATTTATTTATTATTTATTTATTGGCAGTACTTGGGGGTTGATCCCAGGGCCTCGCAGGTACTTTGCAAGTGCTCTACCACTGGGCTGCACCCCTAGCTTGTTTGTTTTTGCTGTTTGCTTTGAGTCAAGGTCCCATTAAGTTACACAGGCTGCCCCTGGCCTCCACCTCATGTTCCTCATGGCTCCATCTCCCTAGTTGCTGGGATTACAGATGTGCACCACTTCACTTGGCCCTGGTAGGACTCTGTTTTTACTGTTTTGTTGTTGTTAGGTGCGGTGGAGTGGGTATCCAACTCATAGCAACCCTGTGTACAACAGGGGAAACACTGTTGTCAGTGCTTCTCTGCTATTCATAGGGTTTTCAATGGTGGATTGATTTTTGGGAATGGGTTGCCGGGTCGTTCTCCCAAGTCTACAGCACCGGGTGTTCCCAGGCGGTCTCCCATCCAAGTACTAACCAGGCCCAACCCTGCTTAGCTTCTGAGATCTGACTGGATCGGATGCCACAGGGCTATGGCTGCAGGCTTTTTACTGCTAGGTCAGGATTCTCTCCCAAGAACTCTTGCGTTCTATGTAATCCTCACACTCTGAAGGCTCCTGTTGTCCTTGTCACATTTGCACTTCACTGTCCTCTGCCTGAAATAATTCACCCTGTTTTCAATGACTGCTCATTCTCACTGTTAGTGAAATTCTTTCTGCTAAATGTTTTACCTCCTTAGAAAGGCCTCCCTTAGTCAAGTATCTGCTGGAAGCTAGACAAGCTGTGGTATAGTAATATCTCTGCCACTAACAAATCTGGACCTGGAGGAGACTAATTCAGAGTATCTCTGTGATTCCTTACTTGTCAAATTACAAAATAATTGCCTCATCTACCTCACTAGGTTGTTAAGAACATTAGAAAAGATTAGTTCATTCATGAAAAATCCATACATTCAAAAAAGGTTTATTCACTCAAGAAGTATACATAAGTGCTTCCTGCATGTCAAGCTCTGTTCTAGAACCAGGGATTTACTGGTAAACCTGGCAAATGTAGGGGCTGGGATTTAGCTCAGTTGGTAGAGCATGGCATCGCAGTCTCTGAGGTACCAAGTTCAATTCCCAGTACTGCAAAAATGGGAGAAGGATTTGGCAGTCCACTCCTGTGGCAATCCTGAAACAATCAGCCATTCAAAACCCTATAAGGGTCACTATGAGTCGGACAGGACTGGATGGCACCTAACAACAATAACAACAACATGACAAATGTGTTCCTTCTCTTAAGGAGATTTAAATTTAAGATAAGAATAAAAACATCAGTTCTATGTGGGATAAATGTCTCAAAGGGAAGTATTAGATATAATGGTAAAGGATGGCAATTTGGGAATTTGGGGAGAAACCCTGAGAAAGTGACATTTCAGATGAGATCTGCCAGGTAAGAGAAAGAGTAGAAGAAAGAACATGTGGAAAGTTCTATAGGAATCTGAAGAAGCATCCGGAGTTCAGAATAGCTAAAACCTTGAGTGTTGGAGAAAAAGCGAAAGATGATAGTTACGGGAGCGCATCGTGACATGGCTAGTGGGAACGTAACTTGGTTCAAACTTTCTGGAAAGCATTTTGGCAATATGAAATAAGAACCATGAATATAACTCTGGCCCCTGACTCAATAATTGCACAGCTGCATATCTATCTTATTAAAAATGGTATAAATACAGAAAAATTAACAATAATGGTATTCAATAATATATACTTGTAATAGAGCAAAATCAGAAAAAAGATATCTAACTGTAATAGAAATGAGTAAAAAACATGGTGTGTACAAATGAAGAATAATATATAGCTAAGAGCAGTCTGCATATAGTGTTCATAACATGAGAAACTGCTGCAACATAATTTATTCATAAGGATAAAGGAAGGATTGGAAGAAGGGCCTGGCAATCCACTCCCAAGGCAATCCTGAAACAGTCAGCCATCGAAAACCTTATGAGGGTCGCTATGAGTTGGATACCGACTCGAGGGCACCTAACAACAACAACAACAACAAAGGAAGGATAGAGGAGACAGTGAAGAGGTTAGGTTCGGGTACATAATGATCACATTGTGGATGAGCTGTTGTATCTGGAATGTCCCATAAAAGCCCATATGTAAAAGGCTTGGTCCCCAGCCTAGCACTGATGGGAGGTGGTGAGAGCTTTGAGAAGTGGGGGAGGTCTTCTAGTCATTAGGGCTAAGCCCTGAAGAGCACAGTGGGACTCCAGCTCCTTCCTCTTCCTTTTATTTGCTTCCAACACTTGAGGTGAGCAGCTTTGCTCCCCAAGCCCTCCAAAACACCAGGGCCAATCCATCACGGAATGAAATCTCAAAAACTGTGAGCCCAAATAGATCTTTCCTCTGTGTAAATTAATTATCTCAAGTATTTATTACAGCAACAGAAGGTTGACTAACAGCACCAAAGAACTCTCAGATTAGGATATCCTGATTTTGTATAAAGGTTTCTGGCAAAGGTATCCACCTCCCCTCTGGAAAAAACATTATCCTTATTTTTCTGAAGTGTTTCCAGGAAGAGGAGGCAAGCATCTTGTCTTGGTTATCTGGGTCAGCAAACAAATATGTCCTTTGACCTGTCCTGCACTCTACTTTTAGCTTCCAAGGGGCTTTTTGCCTTTGAAGTTTGAATTTTAGAAATGCTGTGGTGAATTGTCTTCCTGAAGTCCTGGATTTTTACTTCCAAATTACTTTTATTATTTTTATTGCTAATAATTCTTAATATTGTTTTAGCAAGAATTATAATAACAAGTACACAAGATCCATAAATGTGCAAAAATGGAAAGTTGGCTACATAATGACTCACTCTTCCTGTCTGCCCCCATAGTGTTAGCCAATTTGGGGAAGTTTCTGCCACTAATTAAATGTAGCAACGTCTTCAAGCTCCAGTTTCTATTAAGTGACAGGTCAAGACATACACTGCTTAAACCGTAATGTACTTTAAGTTGTGTGATTTAATTACTCCATATGTAGGAGAGAAAAAACCCCTGCAAATGAATAAATAAAAATATTCAAATTATTTTATTTGAAGGAACATACCTGGCCATAACATTAAAAGTATACAATCAAACTGGGCTGGGATTTGGCTCGTTTGGTAGAGCGCCGCTCTGTAGTCTCTGAGGTCCTGGGTTCAATTCCCAGCACCACAAAAATGGAAGAAGGACAAGGCGATCCCAAATCAATCACCTATTGGAAACCCTATAGGGATCACTAGGAGTCGGACATGACTTGATGGCACCTAACAACAACAGCAACATAGTCAAACTAATCAAGTCAAGTGATCCAGTATATTTTCTGTGAGCAGAAAGACCTTTATGAATATATTTTAAAATAAAACTCAAATAGTTTGATACTATGCACATGTTAATTCCTCGGAAACAAAATAGAGGTATAGTTTTGAAGAAAAATGTTAGTAAGATGTGGTAAGTAAATATCACTAGAAACTTAAACATATAAGAGCTAACAAGGAAGGTAGAAAGTTTAAAAAATATATAGTTTATTATTTTCTCCATTCAGATCCAGAATGATGTTCTCTCTCAATTGTAAGATGTTATGTAAAGAATATGGTCTCATAATTACATTGTAGAAAGGAGATTAGTGTTAGAAGATCTAACTTTGGCAGCTGCTTACTACATGTATTATCTTGGGAAATTTCTCTGAAGTTTAGATATATACCCATTATCGAAGATAAATTGGATCACAGGTGATGTTTATACATGAAAGTACTTTGTATACTGTAAGATGCAAAATAGGAATGCAAAGGTTTATAACCATTAAAGTAAGTGATAATTACTCTAATACACAGAATGATACTATAAATTGTTGTTAGATGCCGTCTCATACCTACCCTATGTACAGCAAAACAAAACATTCCCCAATTCTGTGCCAGGAACATGATCTTATTTATGTTTAAACCCATTGTTGCAGACACTGTGTCAATCCTTCTAGTGGAGTGTTTTCCTTTTCTCTTCATTGACCTGCCACTCTCCCAAACTCGATGTCCTTCTCCAGGGTTGGTCCCTTTGACCCAAAACAATCAGCCATTGAAAACTCTATGAGAGTCACTATGATTTGCATCTGACTCAATGGCTTAACAATAAACTATAAATTAGGGTGTAAATTATATATGCAGGGTAAGAGAACCATTAATTCTCTAAAGGTAAGGAAGAGACTTGAATTTGAGGAACTGAGATTATACCTATTCTTTGATGGTCTCTGGTTTTACTAGACAGAGAAGGAGGGGTAAAGGGAGGGAGAGAAACTGGGGAAAGAAAGAGAGGGAGAGAATAAGGAAGGAAATGCTTAGATAGGATGCTTTTTTGTTGTTGTTAGGTGCGCTCAAGTCAGGTCTGATTCACAGTGACCCTCATAGGGTTTTTAGTGGCTGATTGTTTTTTCTGGATTGCTTTGGGAGTGGATTGCCACACCCTTTTCCTGGTTTTTGTGGTACTGGAGATCAAACCTGGGTCTTCAGGGAGTACAGAGCAGTGCTCTGCCAACTGAGTTAAACCCCTGCCCCCCTCACATGCTTTATACAGAAAAAAAAAATTGAATAAAGAATCATGAAAGTCCCTATTTTGTTTGCAAGTGTTTCAGTGTGACAAAAAAATGAAATTTAGATGGTGGTAGTAATATTACTACTAGATTATCAGTGATGTCTGAAATGTTATGATTAACACCTTTGGGTTATTAGAAAGCCCTCCCTATTATACCAAATACGCTTAATTATTCTTCTCCTGTATGACTGTTTTATACTGTACCGGCCGCCACCATATGAATTGCATGGTTTATTTAGTTCATCTATTTGTATCTCCCTGAGTATAATTCTAGTCGTAGATATGGCAGGGCAGCGTCTTAACTACTATGATACAGGCTTGTAATAGGCCTCAATTAATGTTTATTAAGCTGAATTGCCCCTGGTTAAAATGGAAACACTTTTGAAGACTATAACAATGTACACTTACATCACAACCTCTCTACCATTAAGATGGAGAATTCTTTTGAAAGGAAAAAAAAGAGTGAAGAGAGAACAGCATAGCAGAAGGACCCTGGGCCCTCACTTGCTGGAGGTATCCTGCTACTGAGAAAGGAGGAAAGAGGAAATAGAGCATTATAGACAACCCTGACCTTCATACTTTTTCTAAGAATCTGTCTTCACTTCTTTCAAGAAAATCACATTTGAGGAAAACAAGAAAGAACTGTATATGCAAGGTTTCCAAATACAGATTGTATGAAGATCTTTTACAGAGTGGAAGGAGCAAAATGCTTCCAAAATCCATGCAGATAGGAAATATGTCTCATGTTTATATGCATGATTTTTTTCATAGATGTTTTAATACGTTAATATTGTGAAGGAAATGTAACATTTGTTGGAATTAAAATGGAGTTGCTTGTGTCCACTCCAACCTCTAAAAAGCAAATAAAGGCAGGAAGTTAGGAAAGCTTACGCATGATTCCCTGAAAGTAACTATCACAAAAGACTGCCAAAACAACCTTGCACAAGAGTCATCACAGTCTGTGGAAAAAGTACTTCTACAAAGACATTTGGCCAGCAATTGTCTTTTCAGTCTTGTACAGATGCCACTCTTGCTACTAACCATTATGGCGAAGAATCTTTGCCTCAAAATATTTTATGTAATAAAATATGCCCTATCTTTATCTTTAAAAACTTCCCCTTGCTTCAATGTCTTTGAATAAGTCCACAGTTTACCAAGGCACGTGTATTGTCATTGAAGTACTCTGCCATTTCCAGATGAGTATCTCTAACAGAATTTCTCTGTTCTTTTACTTAGATTGACAAGATCTTTTGTGATTAATAAAATTCAAATTGGTAAAACATAATTTATGTAACTATTGAGTAAAATATATGCCCTTTAGCAACAAATTCTAAAGACAGTACTACTGAGGGGAGGATGAGATGAAGGTTGGCAATGACAAAAATTTGTTTCAAATTATTTAAGATCATTATTTTATATTAGAAAAGATGGGAAGGACTGCTATATGCCATCATTGAGAGGCAGCTTTTGCCATTTTGGAATGATAATTCCCTTGCATAAAGGCCTACCACAATTCCAGCCATTTGAAATTTGGCAATTTGAATTTCAGGACAAAAAGGTTAGAAAACTACTTTTATTAAATATATTCTATTTCAGGTATTTTGTATTACAGTATAAAAACTATGTTATTAGGTGCTGTGAGTTGTGTCTGACTCATAGCGACCCTCATAGAGCTTTCAATGGCTGATTGTTTCAGGATTGCCTCGGGAGTGGACTGCCATGTCCTTCTCCCATGTTTGTGGTGCTGGGAATTGAACTCAGGACCTCAGAGACTGCAGAGCAGTGCTCTACCAACTGAGCTAAATCCCAGTCCCTGTAAAAACAAACAAACAAACAAAATAAAACAAAAAAACAACCCTATAGTCCTCATAAAAATGTGAGGTAGGCACAACAATCTGGCCTAGCAGACAATCCAGTTTGTTTGGTAGTGGAGCCAGCCTTCAAAGTCAGATCAGTGTCGAGTTAACATGCTCTTTCAGTCTGCTACATCCCCTAGGCACCCCTTTTTTCCAGTATAAAAATAAAAGGAAAGATTCCTATCTGCCGAGATTAAAAAAAAAATCAAATAATATTATGTGCCTCTATTTCCCATCCACAGATTACCCCTTGTGAAACTTTAACAGCTTAAGCATTTAAATTAAATATTTTTTACCTTAGGGAAAGATTCAAAGTCAAGAAGCTAATCAATCTGACAACCTGATGGAGCTCACCAAACCAAGAGAGAAGATCTCTCCCCTTTTGTTGGACAGAGTCATTTTTAACCTCCTTCATTTTGAAATAAGAGCAACTACTGCCCAAATATGGGAGAAGGATGTGGCAATCCATTCGCAAGGAAATCCAGAAACAATCAGCCATTGAAAACCTGATAAGGGTCTCTATGAGTCAAGTATGACTTCACTGCACCTAACAACAACAACAACTGCCCAAATGGACCCCATAGTTGACAAGGGAGGGCAGTGGGAAGTGAAAGGAGCTGATGTGGCTGCAGAAGGTGGAAGTTGTGGTAATAATTCAAGGGAATAATAAGCTGAGAGTGGGGTGACCCTATGAAAGGCAAAAATGGATCCTGTAGCTGCTGATCAAACACTCACATGCCATGTCAAAATGCATATGCCATTAAACTGAGTAGTAATTTCCATTTTACCTTTGTCTTTCTTCATCCGTTTTGGAACCAGTGTTTTTATATGGGAACGAATTTTAATTTTTTTTTTGAGTCAAGCTTTCCACTCTCTAAAAGTGGAGATTTAGACTATTCATTCTTTTTGTTTTGATATCCTGAAAATGTTGTCGTCGTTAGGTGCTGTCGAGTTGGGTCTGACTCATGGTGACCCTATGTAGGGTGATTCAGTGGCTGATTGTTTTTTCAGTATTGCTTCAGGAGTGGACTGCTATGTCCTCCCATATTTAAGGTGCTAGAGATGGAACCCAGGGCCTCAGAGAGCACAAAGCAGCACTCTGCCAAATGAGCTAAACCTCAGCCCAATCATGGAATTACAATTTTAAATTTAGAAATTTATTTTAGATGGGAATTCATAAAACATTTTTTATTTTTAGGAATGGATATAAATAGATTTATTTTTTCCAATATGGAAAGCATAAAGCATCTATTGGTTTTCCAATAAGTTAGTATAGTTACTTAGGTTAATACTTCTATCAGAAGTTTTAATTCATTGAATGCAAGCTTCATCTCTTAAATAGGATAAGGAGGGTAAAAAGGTTGAACTGAAAGAAAACTTGTCAAGAATAGAGAAAAACCATGGAAGAATTGTTTTCAATTGTTGATTTTGTTAAATAATTTACAATAAAACATTAACTAGGTAAAAGCATACTTTAGTTACGGTTCTGCCATTGTCGTGTTTCTTAAATAATAACTCAAATACATTTTCACCAGCCCTGCATCTTCTCTGTCTCTTCCCATTCTTATAAGTTTCCCCAAGTCAGCCTGTGTATATATCCCTGTCCACCTTTGCTCCTCATTCATTCCCTCAGTCATCTTGTCCCTCAGTCATCTCCTGAAAAAAGGAAGAAGAATTGTTTTTCTCCCCAGCACTATGTGCCAGTGAACACACTGATTTGTTGCTGCTGTATCTCCACTAAGTAGCAACTACCTGTTGAGTGGATGTCCTGATGTTTGCTGCTTCTAACCATCTGATGCACCTGCAGAAGCTTCCTACGCCAGTAGAAAACAGCCCTGTCTAGTCTCCACCTCTTTTTGGCCAAGATGCCTATTTTCATGAATTTCTCTGCTTATGGGGAAGAAGAAGGGCAGTGCCAGCTCCAGCAGTCATTGTCAAGCTTAAGAATTGTCAAACTTAAATGCTTACTTTTTCTGGTCCCTGCAGGGCTTTGCTTCTCTCTCCACTATAACTGACTTAATTTTCCCAGGGGAAGGAATTAAATTTAACAAGGCTCTTAACAATTGCATTTCTATTTTCATTTTTGAAAAATGCACATTCTTCACTAATAATGGAAGAAAACCAAAAAAAAAAAAAAAAAGAGAGAGAGAGAGAATCAAGCATATGAATTAGCAGTTTCAGTGAATTAAAAAATATTTCAAATTACTAATAAAAAGCTTAAAAAGCTTTAAAATTTCAATTCTGATCAGTAGTTCAAAATGCACATTAAAATATATATATCAATTTGACTAGAGGACTGATGAAATTGTAATATAGTGATCACATCCAATTTGGGTAACAATGGTGGGGAATTAGGCACTTTGCTGCATTACTGATGGGTACAATAATGGACATAGCCTTTCTTGAATTGCAATTTGACAATATCGATCAAAATTGTAAGTTCATGTAGTGCTTTCATGCCACAGTTCTGTGTGTAAAACGTTCTTTATAGCCCTGCTCATAATAATAAATAGTAATATGAGCGTGCCTGGGAAAATTAATGGAATTCCTTGCCAAGGAATATTTATGGGGCTTCAGAAAAAGAACTTTAAATACAGACAGAAGACAGCCAGATGCAAGGTATGAAAAAAGCCACCTAGTAAAACAGTGTGTGTCATTTCATATGTGTGTGTAAAAAGAAATACTGTCACATAACCCAAACCCTCTTAACAATGGTTGCTTCAAGGTGAGAGTAAGGAGAAAGCTACACTAGCTGTACTTCAGCATCCAGAATAAGAATCTCTAACATTCTAGAAGGCTATGATTTTTTATCATTGATTTTTTTATATTGTATACACAGTAGAGAAAAAATTAAGGCGAAATTTCAATCTAGAGAAAAATTTAAGGCAAAATTTCAACCCTAGATTATTTAACACAATCATTTTTTATTTTTATGTGTCTCTTTTTTCCTCTGTAGGTTTCATTTGACTCCTTTGTATGTGGCAGGCACTTTGTGGGACAAATACAATGCTAGGACACGTAGACGGTCACACCCCACACACTCGCGAATGCCCCCATGTCCCTGCTCTCACAGAGCTAACAGAGTCTGTGCACACACGTGCTTTTACATCATCACGGCTTCATAGAACTGATGCCTACTATTCTTTTAGCAGCCTATTTTATTACCTAAATCTAACAGAAATTGTATTGAGTATGACTTTAAGGCATTATACTTCTCCGAGCCAGTTTTGTGAAATGACAAAACTAATGTATGTTTTCAAAAAACTGTTCTGAAGAGCAAGGGTGGCTATTTCATATACATGGGTTACCAGAACCACTCCTCCACTTCTTCCTCCTCCTCTTCCTCTACCTCTTCCCCCTCCTCCTCATCCTCATTTTACACACCTAAAAACCTTCTGTGTTGGATCATGCTTACCATTCTTTCTGATTCCCAGATTCGCATGTTACTCTCAAACCTTGACTCATTTCTCATCTCCTCTGACCTCACTGGAGTGTGTGTCCTGTTCTTCAGGTCTTTTTCTAAGCTGCTCCTTGACATCCTGGGGACAGTGCCTCTGTTGAACACCTTTACAACTGATTAGAGCAAGTGTCTTTTTCATGGCACATTGGCAAAGATCAGATCCCAAGAAAAGCTTTTCACCCTTCTATGACCTAAGCCTTTAATCTTACAGCTCTGAATTTTTGAACCATCTCTGTACTTTGTCTTTAGTTTATTCTTGCCCTAAGAGTGATTTATGTGAAAATTCATTTGAAATTATAAAGTGCTGTAGAAATGTTGAAATTGTTACTGTTTCTGTTTTTTGGCCAGTGGTCAATAAATTTCTAGGACTAAATTATAATTGTTAAAACATTAAAAACGTCATTTATATTTTAATTTCTGTTTTGCTTGTTTTTGTTTTTGTTTTTTCAGAGTGGGTCTCACTATGTAGCCCTGGCTGGCCCTAAACTCGCCGTCCTCCTACCTCAGCCTCCTGAGTGCTGGAATTACAGGTGGGTACTACCACGCCTAGCTATATTTTGATTTCTTCTACACTTTATATTGTTGACACAAATACAGTTCTTGCTCCAAAAGAGATAAAAGGTAGCTTATTCTGAGCCAAATATGAATGACCTTGGCCCAGGAGCACGGTTTCAAGTTGCCCTGAATGACATGTTCCATTGTGGAAGACTGCATGAAATTTTATAGTGACAGAACCACCACAACAAAAAACCATAAATCAATGCATTTTCCAAATATATTGGTGAAGGCACCAAGTATGTGGGTTACAGCAGAGTGGGGAAATCTCTTCTCTAGGCTTTGGATGGTATAACATTCTTAGCCTCAGGGTTGGTAGAAGTTGGTGGTCTTCTAAGTAATACATTCCAAAAGCTTCCCCTAATAGTCACAAAGATGTTAGGTCAGATGTAGAGGTAGGTAGTAAATGGCTACCCAGAGGACTCAAGATAGCCCAAGATAATTTTAGCTTCTGATTTGCAATGTGACTTCTTCAAAGAACTTCACAATACCTACCAAAGACAGAGGTACACTTTAACTCATCTTTTGAAGGGCAGGATTTTATGACCCCCATCTTTACTGTAAAGTACGTTTTCATTTGAGGGCATATGTAGTCTGTCTCTCCATTCAGTAGAAACTCTTTAAGGAAAACTGGGAAGAAAATTGGGCTTAATTACGATAAGCCAGTTGCATTCTTTATTAAGAAAAATAGTTTCATTGGTCTCAATTCATAATCATACATTTATTAATTATTGACAATCTAGGATATTTGCAGAATTATTTTGATTAATTTGTAATTTACTTGGAAGTATTTCTTTATAAGAAAATGCTCATTTTGCTTATTACTAGTTCAAAATCCTTTTTTTGAGTTAGTGTCACCATTATATTAAAATTTTATTTTGCTCTCCTACCTCATAGATATATATTGTTGCTGTTAGGTGCCGTTGAGTTGTGTCCAACTCATAGTGATCCTCAGAGGGTTTTTCAATGGCTGATGGTTTCAGGATTGCCTGAGGAGTGGATTGCCACATTTTTCTCACACTTTTGTGGTGCTGGGAATCAAACTCAGGACCTCAGAAATTGCAGAGCAGTGCTCTACCAACTGAGCTAAATCTCAGCCCCATGAGTATATAGTGTTGTCAAATACTTGTCTTGCATATTAACAGTAAAAGTCATGCAATCCTATAAAAATGGAGAAAAAAAACATGAACGACAACTCAGTGTGAATAGAAATGATCAATACCTGAAAAATGCTTACAATTTGAATAAAAATATGAAAGTTAAAATGAGATCCTATTGAATTTATCATATTGCCAAAAATATAAAGACATGTAACTCCATTATTGAACATATTTGAGGTGGCACTGTGCCATAGGACTTCCCGTGATGATAGAAATGCTCTATCTCAGATAACCACTGAGGTGGACAATAAACTGCAGGTAGGTATAGGTCAGGGCTAGGATTTGGCTCAGTTGGTAGAGCGCTGTGCTGCAGTCTCTGAGGTCCTGAGTTCAATTCCCAGCACTACAAAACTGGGAGAAGGGCCTGGCAATCTACTCCCAAGGCAATCCTGAAACAGTCAGCCATTGAAAACCCTATGAGGGTCGCTATGAGTCGGATACCAACTTGACGTCACCTAACAACAAGGTATAGGTCAGGCAAAACATTACCAGTGTGACTGAAAATCGAATTTTTAATTCTTTTAAATTTAATTTAAGTAGCTACATGTGTCTAGTGGCTCTTGTATTCCACAGCACAACTTTGGAAATCAAGTAGTTCACAAAAGCTTTTTGGTATTATAAATTCTTACAAGCCTTTTGGAAAGAAGTTTGAGAAAACCAGCATTTAAAATGCACACATATTTTCACTTAGCAATACTGATACTGGTAATCCGTAGTAAAATAATACTTAAATGTGTACAAAAAATAAAAGTGCAGTGTAATTTGTAAGAGTTAATATAATCAGAAACCATTTAAATATCCTAAATATCCATCTATCAAAAGGAAGATAAGTAAATTGTCATGTGCCCGTATCATGCAATTTTATACAGCTATTTAAAAAGACTGTGTTCTTCAAATACTGCCTTGAAAACCTATCAATAATAGTTTAGCTGAAAATATGATTATATAGCAAAAAATATATATAGCATGAGAAAACCATTTCCCAAAATGGAAAAATAAGAATATGTGTACATGTTTGCCTATACATAAAAACACACTATAATAGGCAAAACAAAGTGTCATTCATGATTGTCACGATCAGATGGGTTTGAGTACTAATCTGCTACTTGAATATTCTAAAAGCACGTTTGTTTGTTTTTCTAATTTAAAAATCGGAATAAGAGCGCCAGAGCATGCCTGCAGTGCGTGCCTGTCATCCCAGGTCTTGTGATACAAAGAGAGGATGATCTGGAGTTGGTGGCAGCCTAGGCTACATAGGAAGACCCTTTCTTTAAAAAAAATCCACATAAAAAATCTTAACTTATAATATACTTACTAGACTTAGCTAGGATTCAAGTTATACAAATTTTTTTGTTCTCTATTTTAACATTTTACAATTTTGCAAGGAAGATACATACGAAAAATGTAAAGTGTTGTGAACATTGGGATGCCGACTATGATAATATAGGAAAGGTAGAGGATACAGTACCATGTATTTACCCTTGATTTTTGCAGGACATGTTGCCATGGGTGATTGCAATATTGTACAGAAATGTGGGTGAATGATCGGTGCAGAATCAGCCATCTTTCAATGCCAAGCTCACATGGTATTCACTCTGCACATACACCTAACCAAGCATGATATTTGTTTGATTGGAATCTCCTCTCCTAACCTTTTTCTTATCACAAGGTCTTATATTTCTAAAACATAAATTTGTAGCTGAATATACTGCTCATGCCTGTAATCCTAGCAATCGAGAGACTGAGGCATGAAGATCATGAGTTCAAGACAAGTCTGGGCTACATAGAAAGACAGTCTCAAAAAAAAATGGAAAAATGTTAAAATATAAATTTTACTTTATCTTTCTCAGTCCTTTGCTCAAAAAAAACTTTAGGAGTCTCCACATGGTAGGACAGTGTTCTGTAAATACTGTCATGTTCAAATTCCTCAATTTACTTTTCCTCCCTTTATCTTATACTTTCCCATTGTCTTCTTTCTTGCAACAGAATATCACTTCCTCCTGACATGTGCCAGGAACTCTCAAACTTTCATGCATTTTTCATCAGTTTCTCAGTAATACCTGAATTTTACCCTTCCTGTTGAACTCAAGGCATTAGCTTAATGTCACCCTTTTGAGTCCCTCCTTGATGCTTCTGTTGTTGTTGTTAGGTGCCGTCAAGTCAGGTCCAACTCATAGCAACCCTATGTACAACAGAACGAAACACTCACCAACACTGTGCCATGCCTGGCATTGTGCCAGTACTTCTCTGCTATTCATAGGGTTTTCAATGGTGGATTGTTTTGGGAGTGGATTGCCAGGTTCTTCTCCCCAGCCTAAAGTACCTGGTGTTCCCAGGCGGTCTCCCTTCCAAGTACTGACCAGGTTGACCCTGCTTAGCATCTGAGAGCAGGTGGGATTTGGTGCTAGGGTGCTATGGCTGCAGTGATGTCTCTAAGCAGAGCTAATTTCTCCCATACCCTCTGTTTTCTGAAACTGTCTGTAACTACTTCTATCCTAAATTAGAGATAATGTTTAAACACTAAATTAGAGTTCATTATTTATATGTCATTACCATTTCCTGCCAATGATGATTTCTTCCAGCTGGTAGCCTGTCTTATAGCTATACGAGGTAACGCATGTATAAAACAACACACAGTGAGCCCTCAATATATGAAGCTATCATTTTGTTCATATTCTTAGTGTTTTCTAAAACATATCAAAGATTTGGAATTTAATTGTTGTTACTCGAATTCATCAAACGTTTATAGCTAAACTCTGCCTAAAAATGGCACTATCATATTGATCACCCTATGCTTTTGTGAGTCTTGAATTTTTATCTTCTGATTTTAGGTAATTGCATTACAAATTGTCTTTGTATTTATTTAATTTGCTCATTTCTTCCAGAAATATTTATTGAAAATTCATTCTGAAACAGACAGTTTAGTAGACCCTAGGGATACTGAATGTCTGCAGCTGTACCACCCTGGCCTCCCATTCCATCTGATCTCCGAAGCTAAGCAGAGCCAGGCTTGGCTGGTCTTTTGATGGGAGACTGCATGGGAATACCAGGTACTGTTGGCCAGGGAGAAGGATCCGGCAGCCCTGAAATAATCCCACTCCTGAAATAATCAGCTCTTGAAAACCCTATGAATAGCAGAGGAGCAGTGACAATAGAGCTGGGCATAGCATAGTGTTGGGTAGTGTTTCGTTCTGTTATCCATAGAGTAGTTATGAATTGGACCTGACTTGAGGGCATTTAACAATAATAACAAAAACATCAACAAGGATACTATAGTAAATTAGATGAAAATGATTCCTGCCATTAAGAAGTTTCACATCTAATAGAGAACATAATCATTAAACAAAGGATTATATAATGAATTTTTAATTTTTGCTATGCAAGAAAATCACAGGGGTTCTAATTTGGTTGATGGGTTAAAGAATATCTTGTTAAAGAAATGACATTTGTGCTGATATCCAAAGCATGGGTAAAAATTAGGTAGAAAACCAAGGGCAAGGATATTGACAGAGAGGGAAAGATGACAAGATGGGGGAGAATTTCAGACAACAGAACTAAGAAACATAGATCCTGGTTGAGGAAGACCTCAGCAGGTTTTATACAGCCAACTTTTTTCCAATAATGAGATGACTCCAGTTGTCATGGGTAGTTAAGTGCTAGGCCTTTGCTCAGTACTCCTGGACTCGGTCTTCCACTGCAAACTTGTCTTTCAGTATTTCTTTGCAAATACATGCCACAGGCCCATGGACCATACCATTACACCCTCTCCTCTCTGGTTGGAATGTCCCATCTCTCCATGCTCAAATCCTACCCATTCTACATGAACCAGCTTGAATCCTAGGATCTCTCTTTTCCACTTAAGTGAAAGCGATGATTCCCTCCTCACCATCATTTCTATGGCAAATTTATCTATATATGCCTTACTAGCTATATCTATAAATGTAATTTATGTTTGTTTTATCTCTATACTTCCTTCCTCAAAAAAGTTCTAGCATATTGCCTTGTACAAAGTACATATTTCATAGATTTTCTTAAATAAAATGACCTTTAATGAGCTGTGTGTGACATCAATAAAATTACCAGGGCAGAGTATCCAAGGACCACAGAGTTTAAAACCAAACTATTTAGTCAAACTTAGTGAGGACTTAGATGTGCCTTTATCGTACATATCATCAGGATGCGGTTACCATAACCCTGATGAACAAGGATGATTTCCTTTGGCATTGAGGCCGAGAGGCATGTCCGGGTTATAGAAATCATCTCTTTCTCTTAAGTCTTGGGAAAAGAAATGTTGAAAGAGCTGGTTTTCTCCCTTAAAGCATCAGCACTTTCTGTCTGAAACAAAACTTTGTTTAGGACAAATTGAGGGACTCACAGCTCTCCTGAATTCAAGCGTGTGAGGATAACTGTGTCTTCCAGAGGTCAGGGATGGTTAATAATGGCCTTGCCGAGTAAGGTCAGAGGTGTTTCCAAGGTTTGGTGGCTACAGAGGTTCCTTTGCTATCCATTCAGAGAAATATAAAACAGTGGTCACCGAATGAACTGCTAATCTTGGCTGGCCATCTTATAAATGTGGGCCTTTGATCGTAAGAGTGCAAAACAGGAAACTCATTGGAAGTACATCAGCAATCTTATCTTCATGGGGGAAGGATGTAGAAGGGTTAAAGCAAAGAGAGTTCTGCCCTCCACAGCTCCCCTCCCTGTGATGGGAAATGCACGCCAAAGTGTTTCTTTTAAGTTCAGCACAGTCAACAAATTTAGAATGAAAAGTGTGGATGACTGAAGTAATTCCACTGAACTCAATGACACTGCAGCCAGTGGTGAAGGAAGCCAACTGACTCATGTCTGTTCCTTAGGGGTTCAGTCAGGTGGATGAGAGCAGTGCATTATCTCCACTAGGGAGGAGAGCTCACTTGATCACAGGAACAAGAAATATGTTAGTCATAGGTTCAGATTGCACCAAAAGGTTTATATTCTCATCTGAACTGATTGTGAGTTAAAGAACTTTGCTCTCTCTTACCTCTTAATTCTCTCTTTCTTTGTGGGACTAAGCACATTTGATTTTCTGATTTTGCTGCTTTTTCCTGGACTACAACTGCAGATAATTTTAGTGTCAACTAAGGGAGATATAATTCACTGCAATACTCTTCTGTTCTTTTCATATTTTCCAAGAATTTTATGCATATTGTCAAATGTGGTTGAAATGTGAGACTTGCTCATATGTTAACTGGTATTTGTCTAAAGATAGAGACTTGGAGGAAGAAGGGTCTGAAATCCTTGAAACACTGAGAAAACATCTTTCTCGTCTGTCTTCCCTCTAGCCTGCGTACCCCTCGGGACAGAGAATTTAGTAAAGCTTGCTGCTGTATCTCCAATATCTTTATTCGAGCCTGGTACAGCAGCATTGAATAATACTAAAGTTAATAAGCTTTTCAGAATAGGGAGATTAGTTGAAAGACCTGGAGATGTTTTGCAGGATAAGAAGAAACCCAAAGAGGACGTGCAGTCTGTGTTATTTTCTTAAGAGTAGACAATTGGAGTAGAAATTGGCCTCCTCTCTCTTACTGTAGGCAGCGGTGAATAATCCAGGGCCAAAACCAATAAGAGTTTGCTCATGAAAAAGAAAAGTTTACCCCAAAGGTCTGATGCTTTAAAAAACTATCATCAGGATTTATATATCACCCAGGCATGATGCCACACACCTATAATCCCAGCGACTCAGGAAGCTGAAGCAGGAGGATTACAAATTCAAGGCTACAGACAGCCTGCTCAACTTGGTGAGACCTGGTCTCAAAATAAAAAAGTAAAAATAGGGGCTGGGGGTGGATCAGTGGTGGAGCACTTGCCTAGCATGTGTGAGGCCCTGGGTCCAGTTCCCAAGGACAGCCAAAGGGAAAAAAAAAAAAAAGAGACATATATCAGCTACATCTGCTAATGTAAGTGAAATATCATATATTTGCAAATCCAATCCACATGGATTCTCATCTGTATTTGATTTTGTAGCCCTCTAAAACTACTGAAAGCATGTGGATTAGATTCAAGAACATACAGCCTTTTGAGAAGCTTGAAGGAAGCCAGCACTAAAACATGATTCCTATTATTTGTTTTTAAGTACACAGATGAAGGCACTGCAGGCCTTTTTGACCTTTTCCCCAGTTGGGAAGAAGTGATTCCTTTATATCAGGGTAGCACTTCATATATGGCTTGTCATGCACTGCTGTAGATATATTTTCTTTGTACCAAATTGGGATCCTCAATGGAAGGGAAAAAGGAAAGGGAATTAAGAGTTGAATGAGTTACTGGGTCAGACATAATATTGGATTTTCTACATTCTGTATTTTCATTTAATTGTTATGCTAGCTTACTGACATTTGTGTCTGCAGCCACAGTACCCACGCATCTGATCCCACCTAATCTCAGAAGCTAAGCAGGGTCTTCTGGTTAGTCTTTGGATGGAAGATGGCCTGGGAATACCAGGTGCTGCAGGCGAGGGAGAAGGATCTGGCAACCCACCCCCAAAACAATCTGCCATTGAAAACCCTGTGAATAGCACAGAAGCACTGACAATAGTGCCAGGCATGGCACAGTGTCAGGGAGTGATTCTACTGTACACAGAGTGTGAGTCGGACAGACTCAAAGGCACCTAATGACAAACAACAATTTTGTTTGTATTATTTGACCAGTGGGGGTCAAATACTGCAAGAAGTGGAGAGAGATCCCCTCTGGGTACAGATGCATACCAAAGGCTGAAAGCTGAGAGTGGAGCAAGAGGGCTGAAAAAAACCTTTCAGCACGCAGGAGCCATGGTAAGCAGAGCATGATGCATCCCACCACTGCGGGAACCCAAGGCATGGTGCACTTCAAGTAACCCTGGCAAATATAATGACTAAGTCCTGCTCAACTACTGACTAGTGCACTCAACTCTGGAGAAGTGTGTTTACTTCCAAGCAGAAATTCTCAATCTTTACTGTTATTCTACACGCAATGGCCAATATTCAATTTAAAAAAATGATGATCCATACCCACAAAAGCAAAAAACAATGACCCAATTTTCAAGTGACTAATATAAGAACAAGAACCACACTCAGAGATGACTCTGATAGTTAATAACTATGAGACGAGAACATTAAAATAACCATTACTAATATGTTAAAGGAACTGATGAAAAAGGAAGATAGTATGCATGGACAGACGCAGAATTCCACCATAGAGATGAAAACAATGAAGCAAATAATCAAATGGAAATGCTAGAAATGAAAAGGCAAACATTATCTCAGTTGAAGAATATTGAACATTTGTAACCAGACTGAACACAACTCAGAAAAGAATGCGAAACTGAGAGATCAGTCATTAGGAATCATTCAAACTGAGACACAAAAATAAAAAAGATTGATAAGTCAATGTATAAAAATAATGGTAGAGGGGGATTTAGAAATAATAATTATTATTTTGTTATGGAAAATGATAACCTGTTCTTGTCAAATGCTCATTTCTCCTCTTGACTTTTTGATCCCTTTCTTCTTCATTTTAATAAATCCTCTAATCTGGGTGCATTTTTATCTCCATCACCATTTATTTCACTCTCTTTTTTTTCTTTTTT
>VMDO01025167.1:0-28638 GCA_007922755.1 Pedetes capensis | reverse complement strand
CATGCTTTTCACTGTGGCATTTCCATATATGCATTTTGATGTACATTATTCATATAGGTGCCCCCTTACCCTCTTGTATGCTTCCCCCCCACCCTCCCCATCTAAGTCTTCTCTATCATAAATTAGATTCTTCTTAATTTTTAGTTTTGGACATGACTGTAGACTAACTATTTGTACCCCCCAGATTCCCAGCTGTTGAAATCCTAACCCCTAATGTGGTGGTACTAGGAAGAGTGGCCTTTGGGAAGTCATGAGAATGGAGCTTTTGTGAATGGGATTAGTGCCACTGTAAAAGGGACTCATGGTAGCTTACTTGTCCCCTTCTGGCATGTCAGGACACAGAAATAAAGAGAGCCATGTATGAACCAGGAAGCAGACTCTTCTCATTAGACACTGAATCTACTGAATCTACTGGTGCCTTGATCTTTGACTTTTCGGTCTCTAGAACTGGGAGATATAAACTTGCATTATTTACAAGTCACCCAGTTTCTGGTATTTTGTTATAGCAGCTCAAATAGACCAAAATAGACATCATCTATGACTCCTATTATGGGAGATAAGGATTAAGCTCTCTTTCATTTCCCACTCATCTCCATGACTATACACATACACATTTCCTACCCTTCCAGGCTTCCCATATGGTTATTTCTAATTTTGGTTAGATCAGTAAATGGGGATGTTATTTAATGCTTGAAAATATACTATGATTACTCTTCCCTTTTCTTAAAAACTTTTTGTTTTTTCCTAAAGTTAATAATTTTTCTAGTTTTTCATGTGTTTGGTTTCCTACATGTATATCCTTAGGCTTTCTTTCAGTTAAGTAAATCTTTCCTTTTCAGACACATTAGGTTTATGATTTCATCTTCTTAAGAAATTTCTTCTGGAACCATCTGACCTGCCCCAATCTGCACTTGTTTCTCCAGGTCATCTCCATGGCTTATAATTTGAGATTTCCCCATCATTTTAGAGATTTCTTTCACTTCTCTTGTATTAGCTCTCCTGTTTGTTTCTTTTCTCTTCTTTTTTATGCGATACTAGGGGGTTGAACCCAAGGCCTTGCCCATGCTAGGCAAGTGCTCTACCACTGAACCACACCCAAGCCCCCTTTTTATTTTTTATTCTGAGACAAGGTCTCACTACAATTTGCAGGCTGCCTCAGGCCTAGAACTCACGATCTTCCTGCCTCGGCCTTCTGAGTTGCTGGTATATCCCCTCTTTCTTGGCTCCCATGTTCTTCTTTCTTTGTTCAGGCTCTTGTTGGTGAAACAATATCCTGCAGAGTTTCTTGAGAAATGCGTATGGGAGCTAAAATTTTTCTAATCTTGCCTTACTGAAAAATGCCCTTATTCTACCCTCACTCAGCTGAGAAGTGGCTGGTTTTGGAATTGTAGGTAGGAAATTACTTTTCCTCAGAATGTCAGAGGCACTGCTTTATGATCTTCTAGCTTCTGGTGTTGCAACTGAGAAGACTGATCTTTATCTTTTATGTGAAATTGGTTTCTCTGGTCTGGAAATTTATGGAATTATTATTTGTTTCTTTGTCCCTAGTATTCTAAAATATTATAAGGAAACTGTGGTTTTGATTTACTTCTTGGAGAGTTTCTTAACTTTAAATTCAACACTTTATATTGAGACTTTAAAATCCAAAATTCTCTAATTATGTATACTGTATAGTCTTGAAACTAAAAGCTCTCGACTGCAAATCCAATCCACACATGATTCTAATCTGCATCTGATTTTGTAGCCCTCTAAAACTGTTGAAGCCTGCAGCCATAACACTATGGCGTCCAAGTCCATCAGATCTTGGAAGCTAAGTAGGGTCAGGCCTGGCTATTACTTGGATGGGAGACCACCTGGGAACAATAGATACTGTAAGCTTGAGAGAAGGACCTGGCAACCCACTCCCAAAAAACAATCTGCCATTGAAAACCGTATGAATAGCAGAGAAGCACTGACAAAAGTGTTTTGTCTGTTGTACGTAAGGTTGCTATGAGTCGGACACCGACTCCACGGCACCTAACAACAACAACAAAACTGTTGAAAGGGTGTGGATTAGATTCAAGAATATATGGTATACACATACATAAATACAAAACCATACCATTCTTATTTCTTTTTTTTTTCCAGTACTGGGGGTTGAACCCAGAGCCTTGTGCTTATATGATTTGCAAGTGCTGTACCACTGAGCTGTATCCTCAGCCCATTTTTTTACTTTCCTTTTTTGAGACAGGGTCTCGCTAAATTACACAGACTGTTTCTGATCTTGAACTTGCGATACTCCTGCCTCTGCCTCCTGAGTCACTGGGATTACAGGCATGTGCCACCACGCCTGGCTCATACTGTTCTTATTTCATAAATGGGATACCTTTTCATCTCTTATGTGATCTTTTTTAAGGTCTCTACATTTGAATGGCCTATTTCCTTCAAAGTTTTTTCTGTGTTTGTGCCTATGTTTTTCATGCTAGAAGTTTTCCTCAGATGTACAGTGATGGCTGGTTATAGAAAACCAGGGCACTAGAAAAGCAGATTGGAAGCTCCGTGTAGAGTGTAGCTAGCTGCCTGTAGGCTTCCCTGCTGGTTGGGCCATTAGTTGTAAGACCATCCTCCCTTATACCAGTATTTTGAGATCTTTTTCCTTATTTCCAGGGAAGACTCTTCTAAACTTCCTGGAGGGTGCACCTCTAGTTACCAGCATCAGAGCAGATGCTACTGATCAGAGCAGAAGGCAGGGGGATTGACATTCAGTGTGTAAACATTTGCTTAATCTCCATTTGATACAGTATCCTTTTATTTGTTGTTACGTGCCATTGAGTTGTGGAGTCATAGCAACCCTATGTACAGCAGAACGAAACACTACCAGACACTGTTCCATGCCCAGCACTATGTCAGTGCTTCTCTGCTATTCATAGAGTTTTCATTGACTGATTGTTTTGGGTTTGTTTCAGGAGTGAGTTACTTGGTCCTTCTCCCGGTTTTGCAGTGCTGGGGATTGAACCTGGGGCCTGTGAGCAAACAGAGCAAGCACTCTACCAACAGAGCTAAACTCCAGCCCTTAGCTGTACCTTATATTTTCCAGTTCAGAAAAATTTTATTTTGCTTAGTCCAGACAAGTGAAGGAGAGGAAGTTGCCTGACTACAAGGTGGGTATATTAGTTGCCCAGGGCTGCTGGAATTGAGAACCCCAAACTGGATGGCTTTAAATAACACAAATGTATTGTCTCACAGTTCTAGATGGTTGAAAATCAAGCACAAGGTTATCTTTGGTGGTTTGCTGACAATCTTTGATACCCTTGGTTTGTTGTTGTTAATGTTAGATGCCGTCTAGTCAGTATCCAACTCATAGCGACCCTGCATACAACAGGTGAAACACTATTGTCAGTGCTTCTCTGCTGTTCATAGGGTTTTCAATGGCGGATTGATTTTTGGGAGTGGGTTGCTGGGTCCTTCTCCCAAGCCTACAGCACCTGGTGCTGCCTGGCTGTCTCCCATCCAAGTACTAACCAGGCCTGACCCTGCTTAGCTTCTGAGATCTGATGGGATTAGATGGCACAGGGCTACGGCTGCAGGCACCCTTGGTTTACGCCTACCTAATTTCAATCCATTTGTTCTCACATGATGTTCTCCCTTTGTGTTTGTCTGCACATGGCTGTGCTCTTGTAAGGACAACAGCCATAATGGATCGGAGATACAATTATCTTAACTAATTATATCTGTGAGGAAGGTCACAATTCAGCCCCTCATGGCAGGGAAGAGATTTAGTGTTCTCATTTCTTCTTTCTCTCATTCTCTTCCTCCTCCTCCTTTGCTGCTGGATACAGAACCCAGGGCCCCACATATGCTAGGCAAGTGTGTACCACTGAGCTACAGCCTCAGTCCTCTGTGTCTTAGACAGATTTTCACCTATTCCTTTTCCTTTACCCCTCATTTTCAAAGATAACCTGCTGTTGCCAATTCCTGACTTCTGGAGGCCCTTTGGTGTACACTGGTTTGCTTCTTAGCTTTCTTTCAAGTTTAAGATTCAGTTTTCCAGATCTGCTAAGTGAACCACCAACCCATTCACAGGCTTTCTAGCTGATAAAGTTTTGCTACTATTTCCTCTATCTCTACCATTGAAGGTTAGCAGCTTTAAAAACCTCTCTTTAAGGTGGGTCTGGTGACTGCATGCCTGTAATCCCAACGCTTGGGAGCTGAGGCAGGAGCATTGCAAGTTCAAAGCCAGCCTGGGCTACATATTGAGACTCCGCCTCAAAAAACCAACCAAACAAACAAACAACCCCCTCTTTACTCCTATTTTAGTAGGGTTAGAGTGGGGAGGCCTGCAGCCGTAGCCCTGTGGCGTCCAATCCCGTCAGATCTCAGAAGCTAAGCAGGGTCAGGCCTGGTTAGTACCTGGATGGGAGACCGCCTGAGAACACCAGAAGCTGTAGGCTTGGGAGAAGGACCTGGAAAGCCCCTCCCAAAAATCAATCTGCCATTGAAAACCCTATGAACAGCAGAGAAGCACTGACAATAGTGTTTCCCCTGTTGTACAGAGGGTTGCTATGAGTTGGATACCGACTTGACGGCACCTAACAACAACAGAGTGGGGAGTAGAGGCATAGATGTTCAAGCCAGCTTTTTTTTTCTTTTGAGATGGGATATTGGTGTCTATGTTGCCCCAGCTGCCCTCGAACTCTTAGGCTCAAGTAGTCCTCCTGCCTGAGCCTCCCAAAGTAGCTGTGATAACAGGCTATACCACTGTGCCTAATTCAAGCCAGCGTTTTTGTTTGTTTATTTGTTTTGTTTTTTGTGTTTTTCTTTCTTTCTTTCTTTTTTTTTTTTTGCTGTACTTGGGGGTGGAACCCAAGGCCCCATGCATGCTTTGCAAGTACTCCACCATTGAGCTCCACCCCAGGACAGTTTTTATTTTTTATCTTGAGACAGGGTCTCACTAAGTTACACAGGCTGCCTGTGTCCTTGAACCTGTGATCATCCTGCCTCTGTCTCCTGAGTTGCTGGGATTACAGATGTGGGCCACTGTGCTCAGCCAAGGCAGCATTTTTAACCAGTTCTCCTTCATGCACTTGTATCTTCCTTTTCTCCCTCTCAAATAGAATCTTTCTTAATTCTCTCACATTTCACACCATAACAAAACCTGTAAGGAAAAGAATTTCTCTAGTCTCTCCATATGTGAAAAGTAGAGAGATGGAGGAAGAGATAAAGGTAGGGAAAGAAAACCAGATTTAGCTGATGCAAAGTCCATGGTCTCCTATTATCACCTCGTGCCTCCATGGGGTGGATAAACAAACATCAGTCTATTACTCACTGCTCCAAGGAGACCTGCTGAAAGGAAATATGGCAATGCATACAAGCAGCTAGAATAAAAGTGTTTAAACTCTCTAGTCTAAGTGATGTCACTCTCAAGATTTTATCCCAAGAATATAATTTAACAGAATGAAGTAACAACATGGACTTTGGTTTATAAGAAAATGGTAGACTGAATATTCTGAAAAAAAAACTGTTCCACTTCAAAAACCATAAAAGGAGAAGGCAATAGTTTTTTTTAAATGTTCTTTGCTGGGAGGATAGTTCTAAAACATTTGTTCATATTGCTATATGTTATAACCAGATGACAATAAATGATGCGGGATTGTTTTTATTGAAAAATTTACATTGATAACAAACAATAAAAAACCATAGGAAGCCTAGGTAAAAATGTAAAAATTATTTAAAAATACATGGTTGGGATTTTTTTTTTTTTTGTGGTACTGGGGGTTGAACCCAGGGCCTCGCACTTGCATGCTTTGCAAGTCCTGTACCACTGAGCTGCATCCTCAGCCCTTTTTTTTTTTTTTTACTTTTCTGAGACAGGGTCTTGCTAAATTATGCAGACTGCCTCTGGTCTCTAACTTGTGATCCTCCTACCTCTGCCTCCTGAGTTGCTGGGATTACAGGCATGTGCCACTGTACCCGGCTTCTGGGCTTTTAAGAATGAAAATCCTCAAGAATGAAAAGTAAGGAGAGAGCAACAAGTTAGCATGATAAGTGTCGCGTACCCTGAGCACATTTGTCCACACCAGGGACCTAAAGTTTGAGGTATTAATGATCTCAAGTATATGGGAGACAAGAGTTTGGGCTTAAAGAAAATAGGGGATTGGAATAGAGACCTCTGCATAAAGTCAGTCTTAAAGGACAGAAAGATCAAAAGAAATGGAAATAGGGGTCTGGGGGATGTAACTCAATGGTAGAGCACTCACCTAGCATGCACAAGGCCCTGGGTTCAATCCCTAGCACCAAAAGAAGAAAGAAAGAAAAGGAAAGAAAAATGAAATGGAACTAGAAACCACAGAATATAGTTTTAATGTTCCTCAGTGAAGAATGCAAAATACAGAGAAAATTTTAAAGATTATCAGAGAGAAAAGAGAAACTAACTAAAAGCAGTAATAATCAGATTGGCAGCAGCAGCCAGAAGACAGTGGAATAATAACTTCAGATTGCTGAGAGAAAACTACTGTCAATGTAGAATTTCATGCCTACCTAAATTAGGTATTTAAGAAAAGGACAAACTCAGTGCCATGGCACATGCCTGTAATCCAAGCAACTTGGGAGGCTGAGGCAGGAGGATTGCAGGTTCGAGGCCAGGGGCAGCCTGTGCAATTTCTCGAGACTCTGTCTCAAAATAAACAATAAAAAAAGGTTACAGGTACAGATCAGTGGTAAAGCACTTGCCTAGCATGTGTGAGGCCCTGGGTTCAACTTCCTAGTACTGAAAAGAAAAAAAAAGGATGATGCTGGGCGTGATGATAGTGGTGGTACATGCTATAATCCTAGCATTCAGGAGGTAGAGGCAGGAGGACCAGAATTTCAAGGCCAGCCTGACACTCTGTCTCAAAACAAGACAAAAATAACCAACAACTTTCAGGAAACCAAAAATTTAAAAGTTATCACCCACAGATGCTTATTAAAGGAGATTCTAAGAATATACATCAGGCTAAAGAAAACTGATCCCAGAAGGAAAGTCTGAGATTTATAAAGATGTTTAATTTGGAGATTAAAAACAAGATAGCAAGCCAGGTGTGATGACGCATGCCTGTAATCCCAGCTACCAGGGAGGTGGGAGCAGGAGGATTTGAGTCTGAGGTCAGAGGCAGCCTTGAATTGAGCAAGACTCTGATTCAAAAGAAAAAATAAAAGATGGGCTAGGGGTGCGGCTCAGTGGCAGAGCACTTGCAGAGTATGTTCGAGGCCCTGGGTTCAATCCTTAAATACCACAATAAATAAATAGATAAATAAATAAACAAGAGAGTGCTAAAATATTGGCTATAACTCTAACTCGTTACACAAGAGGATGGTGATTAGCATTCTAAGTTTAGGAGAGTACAGCTATTGATTAACTGTAGACTTTAAGTACACATGCTAAACTTTAAGAGTAATTACTAAGAATAGAAATATTGTATACAACTTCCAAAACAGTAAAGGAAAGAAAGTGGAATCAAAAGAACAATCTGAACAAAAAAACAAGGTGGGGAAAAACAGAAAATGTAGGAGAGATAGCACACAATAGTAAAAATAATTCCAAATATATCAACAATGAAATAAAATCACAATGAAGTATTGTTGTTAGGATCCAACTCATAGCAACTCTCATAGGGTTTTCCATGGCTGATTATTTCAAGAGTGGGCTGCCATGCCCTTCTCCCATTTTTACAGTGCTGAGGATTGAACCCAGGCCTCAAAGAGGACAGAGCAGCACTCTACCAACTGAGCTAAACCCTTCAGTCCACAATAAAGTATAAATGGACAAAACTCACCAGTTAAAAGAAAGGTATCTTCAGACTGTATTAAAACAAAGCAAAACAATCCAGATATTTGCTGTACCTTGGAGAAAACCTAGAACACAAAGACATGGTATATAAGAATAATTAATTTTAGCTGTTGTAACAACCCCTAAAATTGCTATGGCTTAACACAACCAAGTTTGCTTCTTTCTTTAGTGCTAGGGATAGAATCCAGGGCCTTGCATATACTGGGCAAGTGATCCACTGAGTTATATATCCCTAGCCCCAAAATTTATTTCTTGCTCATGTCATGGTTCATCAAGCCAGGCCGCTGCTCTGGCTGCCCCTCCTTTAATAAGTGACATAGGAATCAGGGATCCTTCAATCCTACTTCTCTCACCTTTGAGTCCTCAGGCCGTGTGAATGGTGGGGGAGGTGAGAGGGTGGGAGGAAATAGAAGACCATACACTTATGTACAACATTTTAGGGCCAATCCTAGAAGTGATATATACATAATTTCTGTCTATATTTCCTCTCATCAGAACTCAGATCACGTGGTCTCAACATAACTGAAGAAGAAGAAAAAAAAAAAAACCCTAAGAAATATAGTCCGGTGTTCCCAGGAAGAGGAAATGGAATTAGCATCTAGTCAGTCTGTGACACATGAAAACATTAAAAATAAAAAAGATAGAAAAGGATGGACTAGGCAGCCACAAACCAGAAGAAAGCTAGGATAGGTCTATACATACTGGACAAAATAGTCTTCAAGGAAAAATGCATTATTAGGAGTAAAGATAGTAACTACATAATGACAGTACATTCACTTCACCAGGATGAGATGCTAATTCTGAAATTATTTAAGTACATAATCTCTTCATCTATAGCTATATCACTGTGGCGTCTGATCCCATCAGATCTCAGAAGCTAAACGGGGTCGGGCCTGTTTAGTACTTGGATGGGAGAACATCTGGGAATACGAGGTGGTGTAGGCTTGGGAGAAGGGCCCAGAAACCCACTCCCAAAAAATCAGCCATTGAAAACCCTATGAATAGCAGAGAAGCACTAACAATAGTGTTTCACCTGTTGTACATAGGGTCTCTATGAGTTGGACACTGACTCGATGGCACCTAACAACAACAATCATCTCTTCAAATAACATAAAGCAAAACTGGCTTTTTGTCACTATGAACAAATACCTGAGAGAACCCCAACTTATCAGGAGAAGAGATTTATTTTGGCTCACTGATTTGGAAATTTCTGTCCATGATTGGCCCCTTGTTTGAGATGTAGCACAGCAAGCACACATATCTTGGCAGCAACATGGGGGAATAAAAACCATCACCTCATAGTCTGGAAGTAAAAAAAGAAAAAGAAGGAAAAGGGAGTAGGGTTCCGCTATCTCCTTCAAGGGTAACCTCCTCAATCACCTGAGGAACTCCTGCCTGGCCCCATCTCTTGGGTTTTTTGCTGGTTTGGTTTGAAATAGGGTCTCTCTATCTAGCCTAACCTGGACTGGAGCTCACTATGTAGCTCAGGCTGCCCTCAAACTTGCAATCCTCCTGCCTCAGCCTCCCAAGTAATGGGATTACAGGTATGTGCCACTAGGCTAAGCTTGGGCCTCACCTGTTAAAAGATCCTACCATCTCCCAATAGCACCAAGCTGGGAACCAAGCCTTTTTACACATGGACCTTTGGGGGACACTTAAGATCCAAATATAGCACGGAATTATGAGGACAAACTGACAAGTCCACCTCCTAAGTAGGATGTACATAATATTTTCCTGTCACAGTAATTGATGTCACATAGACCAAAATTAGTAATATATGGAAAACATAAACAATATAATTAACAAGCTGGATCAAAAGGGCATACATATATAGAACTTTGTAGCCAGCTATAGGGAATGCACATTTTTCTTTTTCCTGTTTTCTTTTTTCATTTTGAGCAGGTTCTCACTATTATATCCGTGGCCTCCAGCTCACTATGTAGCCCAAGATGGCACCAAATTCAAGATCCTCCTCCCTCAGCCTCCCTAGTGCTGGGATTATAGGGATTTACCACCATGCCAGGGCACATTTTCTTAAGAGTATAGAAACATTTATGAAAATCAACCATGCTCCTGGCTATAAAGCCAAGTATCAACAAGTTTTCCAGAACCAGTATCATGCAAATCATGTTCTCTAATTATAGTGCAATTAGGTTAAAAATAATGGAAAAAAATTAAAAATAGATAATAAATAACCAAGACAAAGACAACTCTGTGACACTGTCCTAATGTTAATTATCTATAATAGTGAAAAATTAGAAACTGAACTATCCAATGATATGGTTATGGCTTGGTAAATTATGCTTTATTGACTCAATGGGTTATTATGTGACTATTAAAAATAATTTTAGAGCTGGGCATGGTGGCACATGTCTGTAATCCCAGCAGCTTGGGAGGTGGAGGCAGGAGGATCGCAAGTTCGAGACCAGAGGTTGTCTGCATAATTTAGAGAGACCCTGTTTCAAAAAAATTTTAAAAAATGGGCTGGGGGTGCAGCTCAGTAGTCCAGCACTTATAAAGCATGCAGGCACGAGGCCCTGGGTTCAACCCCCCAGTACCGCCAAAAAAAAAAAATTAAATGGACTATGTTTGAGATATAGCATTAAAGTGAAAAGTTTAAAGCTATATGCTACCTATGATATGATCATGTGAAAAATATGAGCATTTAGAGAGATTAGAAAGACATAAGTAAATGAAAATAGTTGTTATATTATGGTTATGGGATTATGTGTAATTCTACTTTTAAAAGGATTTTCTACAATGTGGTTATATTGTTTAATATGTATTATGATGAGACAGAAGTTATAGCTAATGACTATGAGAAGTGGGTACCATGAAACGTAGAATCTGCCCTTCCTTTGTCCTTTTCCTTATCTTGCTACCTGAAATCTTCCTTAGCTTTGTTATTACATGTACTATGGATGGACTGAATCTGATATGCATTTGAACAGGATGAGGGACTGGTTCCCAAATTAATGAAAGAGACTGTGTGTGGCTCATGAGGACAATCAGATGTTTTTCTATTCAACCAGTATTTAGTACAAGCTTTGAGTATCATTCTGTTTTTGGATATCAAATGTAGCTATATTAATATTAAAAAGTACATATTTGTGTTAGATATATTCTAATGGGAATCATACACGTTTACCTCAATATTCTTGATCATTTAAAGAATATTTTAGCAGAGGATGAAATCCTTTTTATAGGTTGCCATGCCTGAGTTAGAACAGCAATCAATCTATGCATTTTAAATATTAAGCAAAATTTTCAAATTCCATTTTTAAAGCTTAATACATTTATGTTGTTCAATTATTACAGTCTGGCGAGGTCTGATACAATCCAGTAGCCTGGATCACAGAAGAAATCAATAATTTACACTGTATCAGGAATAGGAATTTATCAATTCAAAATGAAATTGATAACTACTACTCAACACAGTCTTTATACTTGAAAAACATCCAAAGCACAACATGAAAGCAGAAGCGACATTTTTCCCTAGGTGCTTACAATGCTCAATAATGATTAAGTATGCTATGTCATGCCTACTGTAGCAACAAATCCATTATCATTTTGATTATAATTCAGAATAGGTCATTCGCGAGCTGTTCTGTAAAAACAATGTGCAACTGAAAAAAAACACTGGAGGCTGATGCAAGAGCAGCCTTTCATCTTTTGAATTCAAATATTATTCTAAGCACGGCCTGTTCATATATTTTATAAATGAAAAAAAATTGAATAAAAGTCCCAGAAACTAATTTGCTCATCATTTCTTGAACAAAACTGTACACTGCTAGTTCGAAGACATAATTTATTCAGGTTAAAATTCTGTCAGTAAAAAAAAATATTTGCACCTATGGTAATACAAAAGGGCTTACAATATGTCATCCATTTGGTTAAGAAAGCATACTGAGGACTTGTTTCTATTTGATTGTCCTTTATTCATAGACAAGCATATGATACAATTTTGAATTTCTGTCAATTAACTATGTATCAACATAACAGATAATGATCAATATACAAGTCTTGACACCAGGCAAATAATTCCTTTTCTTCCTTTTCCAATTCACTATCTGATGAGATGTCTTTAAATTTCACAATCTCAAAAGATGAGGTGGAGATGACAACTGTTTGTTGTTGCCTTGTAGTTGGTGCATCTGTTTGGGGTTCCTAGGCAGAATTATAAATAAAAGCAAAAAGTGTTTTACATTTGGCTTTTACTACTTTTTATTTTTATGTTTGACTATACTTAGCCTCATCCCCCCAAAATTTACAGCAGATTTTTTTAAATTATGAAGTAATACATCAGTACACGTTCATTGTAAATAGCCCTGCAGTGTGAAAGTATACCGAGGCAGACTTTATATCAAGAGTTTTTAATAAGTTTAGATAAAGCCTCATAGCCTGCAGTACCAGCTACTCAGGAGGCTGAGGTGGGAGGATCACTTGAGCCCAGAAGTTTAAGGCCAGCCTAGGCAACACAGTGAGACTCCACTTCTCAAAAGGCTGGTTGTGCCCAGTGGCCCACGCCTGTAATCCCAGTGACTTGGGAGGCTGAGGGAGGAGGACTGCAAGTTCAAGGCCAGAGGCAGCCTTCATAATTTAGCAAAATCCTGTCTCAAGATAAAAAATAAAAAGTAGGTTGGAGGAGAAGCTCAGTGGTAGCCTGCTTTCAAGGCATTTGTGAGACCCTGAGTTCAACCTCCTCTGCCCAAGAACTGAAGGAAAAAAAAAACCAACATGGCTGGGGATGTAGCTAGGTGGTACAGTGCTTCACGTGCAAGACCCTGCGTTCCAGCTGGGCGTGGTGGCACATGTCTGTGATCTCAGTGGCTCAGGAGGCAGAGGCAGGAGAATCACAAGTTTGAGACCAGAGGCAGTCTGTGTAATTTAGCGAGACCCTGCCCCAAAAAGTTAAAAAACAAACAAAAAACATGGGCTGCTCAGTGGTCCAGCACTTGCAAAGCATGCAAGCACGAGGCCCTGGGTTCGAGTCCTAGTACCACACACACACACACACACACACACACACAAAAGACCCTGGGTTCCACCCCCAGAATCTGCACAACAGCAACAATAACAAAATTTTAGACAAATGACTTTCATTCTAAGAAAAACACCATGGAAGACAACAGTTATTTCTCTTTTTTTTTTTGCCAACTCATGATGATGTAGAAACAAAACAGCTGGTGTTTATCAGAATAGCTACTAATGTTGTTTAAGAATTTTAAAACATACATGTTACCAAGATGAAAGCATCTTTGTATTATCCAAGGTACAGTATGCCAAAGGCATTTCAGCTTGGAACTTACAGATCAGGACAATGTTACTTATTCAAGTAGAACTACATACAGGTAGTTTGAATCTTGTCCAAAACAATGAATTCAGTATAAGTTACACTCACTTTAGAAACCTTTGTTTCTTTACCCTTGGTATAAGCTTTCTTCATTTTTGCAACTTTCTTTTGAGCTTGCTTGGATCTTCGACCCAGATGTTTCATTTTACTTTGCTGCTGGTAGGGTGCATATATAGGACAGACCTTTGCAAAGGGTGGACACCTAGATGTTTGTATTATAGATAGAAAAAGCACACACAAAATAAAGTTTAAATGAAAGCAAGTTCCAGGTTATATTAAAGCATTCTCTGGCAAATACATCATAGACCTTAGTAGGTGGTGGTGGTGGTGGTTGTTAGGTGGTGTCAAGTCAGGTGAAACACTATTATCTGCTTCTCTGCTATTCATAGGGTTTTCAACGACTGATTGTTTTTTGGCAGTGGGTTGCCAGGCCTTTCTCCCAAGCCTGCAGCACCTGGTGTTCCCAGGTGGTCTCCCATCCAAGTACTAACCAGGCCTGAACCTGCGTAGCTTCCAAGATCTGATGGAATCAGATGCTACAGTGCTACGGCTGCAGGCTTAGTACATGGAGCAACACTGTGAGCTTTTAGGTTAACATTATCATTTCTGCTTGAGTTTACACAGCCTTCTTCTTTATGTGGCACTTATGGAGATGCATGGGAGAAGGACTCAGCAGCCCACTTCCGAAACAATCAGCCACTGAAAACCCCATGAATAGCAGAGAAGCACTGACAATGGTGCCAGGCATGATACAGTGTTAGGTAGTTTTTTGTCTGTTGTACATAGAGTTGCTATGAATCGACTCTACTTGATGGCACCTAACAACAATAACATGGAGGCGTATTGGTGACGATGTTGACAATGACGACGATGATGAAAATGATAAAACCTGGTATCAATTTAAAATAAGCTTTCCTGGCAAATACTATATAGTGGCCATTTGAGTCTCTTTTTTAAATACCATCTACTAACACCAAAAGCATTACATACATAATCGCTGAAAAAACAAGCTTTTAAAAAATTAATTAGTGTTGGGATCAGACACAGTTGGTGCCATGCCCACAATCCTCTTGGCTTTACCATTGCTGGTCACACCAGCCAAACTTCCATCTGTTAGCATCTGTATCACTTGGCCTCAGAGCTTGTTCTGAAGAACAAGACCCCATGTTCAGGGAAGGCTGAAAGTGTGAGAGAAGTAATATTGCTCCTCCCGAACAACCCTTAACAATGAAAATAGATTTTGGTGTATCAATACCCCGACCCCCTTGGCCCCTGTGAGATAACTCTTGAGTGGCATGTTCTATACTGGCTCTGACATTCCCAGGAGGGATTAAGCACTAGTTACTTCCAGTGGTAACTTGCTTGCTAACACACACTGTTTTGGCTGCCTTCCCTTCTGTTTTTGCTGCTCTACCCCTTCTCAGTTCCTAAGATCACCTCCTAAATACACTACTCAAACTCATATCCTTTGTCTTAGGGTTTGCTTCTGGGAGATCACAAACTAAGACTGCATTCAAATACGCCTTTATGAAAGCATTTTTTTCCTCTGGGCACGGTGGTACATGCTTGTAATCCCAGCTATTTGGGAGGCTGAGGCAGCAGGATTGTAAATTCAAGACCAGTTTGGACTACATAGTGAGTTCAAGACCAGCCTGGGCAATTTAGTGGGATTCTTTCTCAAATGAAAATAAAAAAGGGCTGAGGGTTTAGTTCAGTGGTAGAGCACTTGCCTCAGATATGGAAGACCTTGGGTTCAATCCCTAGTACTACAAAACAAGTTTTGTTTCCCTCTTCAATTGTTTTAGAATTTGGCTATTTGGCTCTTAAATGACTTATTCTTGGATAATCAGTAGTATGAATCCAAACAGCAGGGAGCCCAGGATTATATATACAGTGGCAAAGAAAATTACATCATTTGTTTGACCTTGGTGGTAATAGGGTTAAGTTCTATATTCAGTGCTCATATGGATGAGTTACAGAAAATCTATTTCATGTTGACAGACTGTGCCCTAAACCAGGCCATCTGTCTGGCAAATGTATAGCCTTGATCATAAAATAAATGGGTTAAATTATGTTACTGAGTCAGCGCCTCTTATCCCTACTGAAAACTTCCAGCATGTTTGTTTGGTAGTGGGTCATCAGGGTCTTCTTTATGGTCTAGAGGAGTATTTTTCATTTCAAATATATGTGTGAAAATAGATTACCAATAAGCCCTCTACAGTCTTATCACTTTCTTTTTCTTAAGAAAGCCAGCTTAATTTGTAAATAAGATGGGCTAGATGAGTCTTAGTAATGGAAAGAAAAAGGAATATAATTGGAGCAGTCACATTCTGTCCCGGTTATTTCAGATCATAATACATCTATCTTGCTACAACATACACTTCCAAAATGTGAATTGGTTCGCATGCTATTGGTAAAGGAGGGAAAAAATGTCACTGTAATTTGCATGCAATTCATCCTAGGCAAGGGGAGCCAGAACAGCAAGAATACAATTCTATCTTTCTACAGAAAAGGAAAACAACCCCCTCAGCTCTGTGCTACATGGGCAATGGAGCCCTTTTGGCTGTATTTATGAAAACAAAAATTAGCACCTGCACCTCTCTCCCCACAGAGGCACAGGCACACCCACCTACCCCTGATCAGCCCTTACTGCCTCTAGCCTCCCCCCTGCCATGGATGGCTCTTGGTTCTTGGCAGGTTGCACTACCTCTCATGCTCACTTAAAAGGCGGCCATTCTGGAAGGTTCTACTTCTAGCTGCACTGTCTCTGTGTCCATTACCTCCTCTAATTAAAGAGTTGCTAGAATTTCCCCTCTATAGGGACAGTTTTTCTATTTGCTGTGGGTAGCCCCCAGCCTCCCCAAACTGCCTGTCTAGTGCTAACAAGTTACTCTCCAGGTACAAATTGTCTTTTTTGTTAGTGCCCTGCTTACAAAATTGTATATGTTTTGGGCAATCAGGCCCAACCTGATTTTCCCCATATGCCCTATTATTATCTTTAGTGAGCTCTTTGGCAGAATGTGAAGATTTTCAGAAATGCCTTTGGTCTTGTAACCCCGAGGAAGGATCTCTTTTACCTAACTTCAGAAACAATTTTTAGCTGGTGCTGACGCATCTCTTCTGTTCGTGGCCTCTGTAGCAGATACTTCATTTCTTTTTGTAAGCGGTGTGAGATTACTCCAGACTCTGCATAATCAACTATGTCATATATCATCATTGTCTTGGGAATGCTTCTGAGGTTTAATCTTCGCCAGTGGTTATTCCTGCCACCAGATGATGCAGGGGTCTCATCCATAAGACTACAATACTGTATGGAAAAAACAATTTGGAATGATTGGTTGTGGCTGCTCTATAATGGTTCTAGACACATTTCCCAAGGTCCCACTTAAATGTTACTTCATCCAAAAGGTATTCTGGTATTCTTTGGTCTCATCTCTGAACTCTACTGACATTGCTCTTCTATGACTCTTATCATCAAATAAATGTTTCAGTTATCTGTGTACGACTTGGCTCCCTTCCTGGAAGGCAGGATCCATGTCACATAGTATCATGCACATAGTACCATGCTCACTAAATGTTTGCTTAATGCATAAACATTTTTTATGGCACATATAGCTCAAAGATAAACTCAGGAAGGGCTCAAAAATTAATTACAGCTATGTGTTTTCATATCTGGTAGTGCTCATTTGTGACAAGTTGGGTTGAGGACATTTGTACCAAACTTTTAGAAATAATGAGTTCATCTCTGGTGCTAAGTGGAGAATTTCACTATTTTCATTTGGAGTATTTGTAGAAATCTCTATTTTTTCCAATTTAAAATATCAAATTGGGAATTAAAAATACAAATATAATCAATCTAACATTATAATTGTGCATTTAAGAGACAGGTATAGGGCAGGAGGAGCTGGAGAATGGAATAACAGTGAGGTCTTTAAGGATACTACACATACTACACTCTTATGCATACACAGACTGTCACGTACACTTGTGCGCACACATATGCACAAAGCAAGTCCCCCTTTTGCACCATTTTGGCATGCAAAAACCTCAATCACCGTTATTTCATTGAATAACATGAGTGCCCCAACAACACAGTGCCAACTTCAATTACCATGGTATAACCGTGGGCACTTGCATAAAGTACAAACTGCTGCTAGCTCTCCAGTCCATAGATCACTACATAAATGACCAGTGTGCAGCATGATTAGTGACAAATCACATCGCTTTAAAAATGTGTCAGTAATTGGTCATTGTGGATCTGTTATTCAGTTCACACACAGACAGCAAAGTATGTAGTTGTGTTGCCTCTTTGCCTCATGCGACATCTTACAAAAATGAGATAATCAAAAGGGGGAACTGTTCAGCAAAGAAACAAAAAAGCGCTAACACTGGAAGTGAAATTGGCGTCATGTGTAAATGGGGTTCTAGAAGTGACAGGTAACTGTGAGACGGTCAACACTGCCATCGCTGAAGAGACTGTAGATGTGCAGAGAGGAACCCTGTGAAGGTGAACTCATCAATGTAAGTGGCTGTGACAAAAAAAGGATAAAGTTGTCCCAGAAGTGACGCGAGCCAAAAAAAAAAGCTTCACATTAAAGGAACTCTAACATATTTTGCAACATTTAAAGTGCAAAGAATAAAATGTTGGCAGCTGATCTAAACTCAAGAGTGTGGTAACTCACCAAAGCACAGAAAAGTTGCCTGCTCCCTACAATAACTTAGAGGAGCAGAAGGAGGCAAGCACTGTGCTAAGCTTTTTTTTTTTTTTTCCTGTGCTAGGGATCAAATGTAGGGCCTCACGCATGCTAGGCAAGGACTCTACCACTGAGCTATATCCCCAGGCCATTTTTTCATGATTTTATCGAGGTGCACATACTATACAATTCACCCATTCAAAGTGTACAATTTAATTGATTTTGGTATATTCACAGTTGATAAGTTTTTACAAAGAAATAAAACACTTTCATTCTTAATGTTCCTAAAATTTTAAATTATACTATACTAAATGTGTCGGGTGCTTAAAGCCATAGCACTGTGGCGTCCAATCCTGTCAGATCTCAGAAGTTAAGCAGGGTCTGGCCTGGTTGGTACTTGGATGGGAGACTGCCTTGGAACACCAGGTGCTGTAGGCTTGGGAGACAGACCCGGCAACCCACTCCCAAAAATCAATCTGCCATTGAAAACCTTATGAATGGCAGAGAAACACTGACAATAGTGACTGACAATAGTGTTTCATCTGTTTTTTTTTTGTGTGTGTGTGTGTGTGTGGTACTGGGGGTTGGACCCAGGGCCTTGCACTTGCATGCTCTGCAAGTACTGGACCACTGAGCTGTGCCCCCAGCCCATTTTTAACTTTTTGAGACAGGGTCTCGCTAAGTTATGCAGACTGCCTCTGGTCTCGAACTTGTGATCCTCCTGCCTCTGCCTCCCAAGCTGCTGGGATTACAGGCGTGTGCCACCATGCCTGGCTAATGTGTTTCATCTGTTGTACATAGGGCTGCTATGAGTCGGACCCCGACTTGATGACACCTAACAATAACAACCACAACAGTGTTGACTTTTTTCTTTCATTTTCCTGTATATTTATAACAGACAGTAGGAGAGCTTTTAATGTTTGTTTTTGCTTTGAGACAAGGTCTTGCTACGTACCCTGGGCTATCTGGAACTCACTGTATAGCACAGGCTTACCTCAAATGTGAGATCTTCCTGCTTTGCTTCTTGAATGTTGGGATGATAAGTGTGCACAACCATCCAGCTGTTTTTTCATGTGTCAACAAAAGGTTTAAAGTCACAGGACAGTAAGAATTTCCCCTGTTGATTAAGTTTGCTTTGCATGATTTCAGTTTGTGTGGTCGGTTTTATTGTCCCATGCCACCACGCACAGTGAAAATGCCTGCATATCCTATTTCCCAGGAGTGGAGCAGCACAATGAGTAAACATCTCAGACCTAGCAATGATCTGCTCAGCCATTGATTCACTGTGTAACCTTGGGAAAGATTTTTGGACCTTGTTAAACTTCATTTTTTTCATCTGTAAAAAGGGTCACGTGATTTACAAGCTTGAAGATTAAAGGAGATAATAAGCTTGTAAAGAGCTAAAAACAATTCCATGCATGAGCTCAATAAACATCTGCAATCATCTTATCTCCCTCTTCCAATCTGTCTGGAAACTCCTTTCTAGGATACAAATCCTTGACATACTCACAATCTGCAAGTATTTCCTTAGCAAAGACAATTGCCATCCCCAGGTCTTTTTCCTGGCCCAATTCCCTAATCTCATAGGTTAAATCTCTAGAAGAAAAAAAAAACAAAGTCAGAAGTCTCTGAGGCAGGTCATAAATTTCATCCATGACATGGAAGGAACTGAGAGAGCTAAGGCCCCATATTGTATTATTATGAGCCAGACTTTTAGGATCCCTTGTTTCTTTAGAAATTGCAAAATAAGAGTAATAACAGTACCTGCCTCTTTGGATTGTTATGAGAATAAAAGGATATAGCGTTACAGAAGCATTTGGTGCCATTATTATGATTGTTGTTGTTGTTGTTATTATTATTATTATTATTCAGGTATCTAATTTAAGTGCCCTGATTTAGCACTGTCCAGTTATTCAAACCAGGAATTTAGGAGCCATATCAGACATCTTCCTTTAGGCCTACTGCTTTTACTCTGATTATCTCTTGCATCTCCAGGCTCACAGCCCTAAAGCAAGGTACTACCATTTCTCCTAGAGTATTTAGGCGCCTCTAGACAGGTAGAGGGAGAAGGGCCTGGCAATCCACTGCCAAGGCAATCCTGACACAGTCAGCCATTGAAAACCCTATGAGGGTTGCTATGAGTCGGATACCGACTCGATGGAACCTAACAACAACAACAGACAGGTAGAGGACTCTTGCTGCCTTTGAATCCATTCTCTACACTGCACCCAGAGGCATCTCTTCACTCATTAAATTTGATCTTCTTATTTCTTGAAATACTGCACCAGCTTCCTATTGCATGTAGAATAAGGAGAAAAATAAACCCTTTACTATGGTCTAAAGCCCTACATGATCTCTTACCATCCCTGTGGCCTGGCTGTATACCACACCCTCTGTGCACTCTCTTCTCCAGCCCTACGGACCTGCTTTTGGGCCTTGTGGTTCCTCCTGCCACAGAGGCTTTTCCTGAGTAGTGCCATCTGTTCACCCCTAGACTGACATGCATAATCAACCGCCTGCCTCAACAATCATTTCCTACTTCTCCCTGCTCATACAGACCATACTGGTTGTGCAGGTATGGAATATGCTCAGGGAGGGAGGACCTCAGCACATGAACAGTGGTTATTCTAACTCACCGGAGGGAAAGGATGCCATTTCCCTTTCTCTGCGCTTGGTTTAGAGGGAGCATGTGCTCCAGTTCTGACTAGTTGCACCTGGGCGGAAGCCCGCTCTGGGTTTCTGGGAAAGAGTTTCCTTCCTGAGATGAAGAGAGAAAGATGCTAGGAGTCCCTGTCTTCCTGTCTGAAGATATGATAGTCATCTTGTCATCAAGTGAAAGAAGCCAAGAGGACAACAGAGAAGCTGACCCAGAAGCCTGATGGCCTTGAGCTGCTGAATTAGCCCAGGAACTACCTATCTGGTGACCTCTTTTATTTATTTATTTATTTAGCAATACTTAGGGGTTGAACCCAGGCCCTCACATATACTTTGCTAGTGCTCTACCATTGGGATACACCCCCAGTCTATGTTTTATTTGTTTTGAGACAGGGATTCACTACGTTACATAGGCTGCCTCTGGCCTTGAACTCACAATTCTCCTGCCTCAGCCTCCCAATTCACTGGGATTATAGGTATGCACCACCTCGTCTGGCTAAGGGAACTTCTTTTGTAGGACAATAAATGGCCTGTATTGTTTTAAGCGGCTTGTGATTGGGTATATTGTGTTACTTGTATCAGAAAGCATCCAAATAATAAGAGAACCCTTCCTTTCTAGGTCAAATCCTCAGGCACTATATTAGCACCATGTAGTATTTTTTTATTGATATAAAACTCCCCATTCAAACCATTTTAAAGTGTGTAATTCAGTGGATTTTTAGTATATCCACAATGTTTGCAACCATTACCACTACCTAATTCCAGAATATTTCTATCACCCCCAAAAGAAATCCCACATTCCGTAAGCTATCATTTACCCCAAGACATAAAAAGGCACATATGACATGACTCCATTTATATGAAATATCTAGACTAGGTAAGATCCCTAGAGACAGAAAGCAGACTAGTGGTTGGCAGGAGCTGGAATGATAGAACAGCCAATGGCTTCTTACTCATTGCTGGGTTTCTTTTTGGGGTAATGAAAAAGTTTTGGAATTAGATGGTGGTGGTGGTTGTACAACACTGTGAGTGTATTTAATGCCTCTGAATTGGACACTTTAAAATGGTCCAAATGGTAAATTTTATGTTGTACGTATTTTACCACAATAAAAAGTGTGGGACTCTTCATGGAGGACACCATCAGGAAGACCTTGTGTGTTTTTCAATATGTAAATATAAATGCCTTACTTGCATGTAATCTTGCATGGTGACAATATCTATCTGATCAGCTACTCCGAACTTCTGGAAAACATATTCATCTTCCATAATTTGTTGATAAAATTTCTTTTTCCCCATTATATTGCAGGCATCAGCCACTGCCTATGAAGAGAAAAGGAACAGGCTTTTAAAATAGTAGTACAACTGCTGGTGAGAATGTAAGTTAATTCAGTCACTATGGAAATCAGTATGGAGGTTCCACAGAGAATGAAAAATAGAACTACCATATGACCCAGCTATACTACTCCTTGGTATATACCCACAGGAATCTAAGTTATCATACCATAGTGACACCTGCAATTCCATGTTCATTGCAGTACTGTTCACAACAGCCAAAATATGTAATCAGTCTAGATGTCCATGAACAGATGAATGGATAAGGAAAATATGGCGCATATATATGATGGAGTATTATTCAGCCATAAAGAAAGACAAAATAATGACATTTTCAGGAAAATGGATGAGAATGGAGATCATCATTTTAAATAAGGCAGACCCAGAAAGATAAATATTGCATGTTTTTGCTCATATGTGGATGCTAGATTTCAAAATATATATTCAATATTTTAATGTGTGTCATGAAAGTAAAAGAGGACAATGTAGGGGGAGAATAGGGAGTAAAGAGAGGGAGGACGGGATAATAAGAAAGAGTAATGGGGAAAGGAAGAGAAATATGTTTTGCTCTTAAAGGCAGAATCTAGATTTAAGTACACACACACACACACACACACACACACACACACACACACACAGACATGCAAGCAGAAAGGGAACCATTTTTGAGGAGGAGGGGGACCAGGAGGGGAAGTGAGTCATAAGAGGGTAATAGGAGGGTGACCACAAGCAATGTACAATGATATACATATATGGAAATGTCATAATGAAATCCATTAAATTGTACATTAACAAAAAATTACCCATAAAAAGAAAAAATAGTATATAACAGCAACAATTAATTCTAGTGACAGAAATTGTGAAGGGACTGGAAATGTTTGCCACATGCTCTTCAATATTTTTTGTGATGAATTTTTTGTCATTTGCATAACAAAAGAGAAAAACTTTTTAAAAGTATACTTTTTCCCCTTTATTAGTAAATGATGATGGGGTACAGAGTAATACAGCATTGGCTTTTTCCATTATGTATCCTTTATATCACTTCTGGCAATATTTTTATCAACTCACAAAGTTTATGGAGCCTTATGGCTAATATGTAGTGAAACTCAAATGCTTATTTGGGTTATAGTCCCCTATTTTTCCAATATACTCATGAAGTTGTGCTGGTATTTAGCTCAGTTGGTAGAGCACTGTGCTGCAGTCTCTGAGGTCCTGAGTTCGATTCCTAGCACCGTAAAAAATGGGAGAAGGACCTGGCAACCCACTCCCAAGGCAATCCCGAAATAATCTGCCATTGAAAACCCTATGAGACTCGCTATGAGTTGGACATGACTTGATGGCACCTAACAACAACAACATGAAGTTGTGCTGTTCACATTGAGATCATCCTCTCCCCCTTCATCCCTCCACAGTGACCCTCCTCCCCATCCCATCTTCTCCAATTTTGGCTTCTCTCTGCTAGTTCCCTCCCTCCTTCTTTCTACTCTTTATATTGTCCCTTCTATGCTAAGTTTAATTATGCATTTTTATATATCAGTTCATGTACAGGACTTTTTCTTCCTTTCAGTATGATTAAGCTCAGCACATCCTTCACATATTTTTTTTTCTGAAAAACATATAAAATATTGTTCCTTTCAGTAGCTTGCTATTCAATAGAAAGGCTGCATTTATAAAGAGGAGATGATATAGGGATTTTTAAACCATTTAAAATCTGATTCCATAGTCATAGCTACATAGTTTTAAAAGCTAGCTAGAGGACTAGTTGAGTCCATAATCCTCAAAGGACCATGGTTTGATTTTTAAAAAATTCCTCTTTAAAAAACCAAAAGAAACCCATAACCTCATTTAGGCCATCAATACAGAGAAAATTTATCTGGCGATTAAACAGGTTGCCCTAAGAATGGCAATGAAAGGTGCCACTGGGACTGACTTTCTTTTCTGTGTTAGTTAATATATAGCCACCAAATGGAAACATGTACATTTCAGGTTGCTTAGGCCTTCATTTTCAATAGCCAAAGAGAAACAAATAAAGGATTTTTCTTTCTGTCTCAAAGGTCTACAGTTTAATTCAAGGAAAGCCCAGTGGGTCAGAGATAGAAGAATTACAGAAAACACAGAGGTTCAAATGCTATCTAGCTCTGTTTGTATCATACACTTCCACATAAACCTGTACTCGTGCTAAGAGCTATATAATGACTGGAAGGAGAGACTGAAGTATTCCCCACCTCCATACGTATGTGCTGACTCTTCCAACACGTATTTACATTATGGATTTGTACTTTTGGCTGCAAAGGATCTGATTATGTGTATGGAGGCTAGCATAGAAGAAAATTAGAATAACGTTTAACTTCAGATCAGTGTTTCTTTCCCTTTGTATCTCAGAATGTGCTATTTGTGAAAGTATGAGAACTCAGTTATAATGCTGATAGGAGGCCCTAAAAGAGAGACAGGGGGACAGGTTCAAAACCCAGAAATTCTTTTTACTTAACACATAGCAGCCAGCCTTTAGGAATTTTCTACTCTAATTCTCACTTTTGTTATCCAGAACATTCCTTTTTTTGTTTATTTTTTAAGTGCCAAAGCTTTGAAGACACATATGTAAAATGAAAAAGGAAGAAACTGGTTATAGGTTTATTCCTAATACACTAAACTGAAGGGACAGAAACAGTTTACTGAAAATATGAGATGGAGCCTTCCTATAGATGTATCATTTTTGCTTTCCGATTCATTAATTTCTTTATATAGTATGCACCTAAAGAAAAGACAATATTGGCATGTCTCTCCAGCAATCTTTCTTACAATTGATTTTCTGTGAGCTCCAATTAAACTACTGCTACAATGACACTAAAGATAAAAACAAATCATTATACACTGAACAGTTATGAAACCCATGTAATTTCTGCTTCAGGAATTTCCTTAGTTATAACTCTATTTTACTTTCATTTGAATTACTTAGAAAAGGTATTTATTGTCATTTCCTCCCTCCACTACCCCACGCAGCCACCAGCACCAATCTCTCCAAGCCCTAGTTTCCTTATTTGTATAGAGCCTCAGCTGTGCTGGACCCATTCCAATCCTTTGGGCAAAGAAAATCACGCCTGGCAGCACAGAGCAACCTCTCTGCCCGCTTATGAGATGGGTTTGAAAAAGTTTGCTGTCCAATGGGCATGATGTTCTTTGTCAGATATCTGCTGTGTATGGCCAGATTCAGGAAAGTCCTCCAGAGGATGCAATGGGACAGAAGAGTCCAGCCTCAGGAGAACAGGGTGGCCAAAAAGTAGGCAGAGATTCCAGGATGCCAGCCAACCAAAGTAGGATTCAAGAGGCAGATTCCATTCTTAGTGGGTTGCTCAATGGGCCAAAGTGGGGCATCTCTAAACCTGACACTTCTCATAATACTCAACATCATTGTAGCCCAGAAGTCCCCACACCCCTGTGGCTATCTCCTGACTAAGACTTATGCTTGCACTTGTAAAATTACTCTAAGATCTCATTACTTCTCCATCCCTGATGGAAATTCTCATTCATGATGGTAGTGATAATTGGTATCATTGCAGTGGAAGTTTCTTGGTTTGGAACAGTTAATTATATTCAGGCTCAGAATAAACAACCTTGAAATGTGCACAGTACAGCAGAAACAGAGAGGAGGGTTCAAATATTGGCTATCCTATTGACAAGCCTCTCCAAGTTCTAGAATCTTCATAGGCAAAATAGGAATGATATATCCCTCACCAGAGTGAATGGAGGGCCATGTGAGAGAACATATATAGCACCATTCTTGACCTAAGGGGTGGTTAAGAACATGGGCTTTGGCCTCAGTTCCTTCATTTTCTAGTTGTGAAGCCTGAATCAAGTTCCTTGGTCTTTTAAAAATGAGGATAACAACAGAATATACAGTATAATGTTTATGGGAATTAAAGGAAATATTGCACATAAAATGTTCAAGATTACTACTGACAGAAATCAATTAAGTAACAAGGGTGGCTGTTGTTAATATTTTTCTTATTTATATAACTGAGCCTCAAAAGGACATGGATTTTCAATTTAAAGTAACAGTTGCTGGATGTTAGTGGTTTAGAACTATCAACTGGATCCTTTGGTGGTTCGTAAGCGTGATGATTGGGTTTTCATCATTGTGTGAGATGTGCCTATTTTAAACGTTGTTACCATGTAGGCATGTTACTGTTGGACATGGAAAAGATTGCCAGTTACCCAGAGGTATTCTAGGCCTTGGAATGGGAGGCACTTTTAAGACAGTGCTTTCCAAACTGTATGGTGCCTAGTATTACCTGGGAGCCTTATTAAAATGTAGATGCTGATTCAGGGGGCTGGAGTAGGAGTGGGGCCTGCGATTCTGCATTTCTTTCCTTCCCTCCCTCCCTCCTATTCTCTCTTTCTTTTTTATTTTTGCAGTACTGGGAGGTTGAACCCAGGGCCTCGCACACGCTAGGCAAGTGCTCTACCACTGAGCCGCACCCTTAGCCCCTTTAGTTTTTTTTATTTTGAGACAGAGTCTCCCTAAATTGTGCAGGCTGCCTCTAGCCTAGAACTTGTGATCCTCCTGCCTTAGCCTCCCAAGTTGCTGGGATTACCGGTGTGTGCCACCAGGCTGGGTAGGTTCCGCATTTCTAACAAGCTCCAGTGAGTGCCAATGTGGAGGGCTGCAGATTGCACTTTGGGTAGCAAGGCTTTAGAAAATTTTCTGGTGAGCCAAGAATAATGACAACCCTCTGTAAATAAGCATTGCTCAGAAAATGTATTATCAAAGCGGGCAACTGAAATGAGACCTGCATCTGTCTGTCTGTCTAACTGTCCAACTCTCCTAACACCATTTGAACTGTGCTGGCACCTTTGAAGAAAGTCAACTGATCATCTATGTGTGGGTCTCTCTTTGAATTTTCTATTCTCTCCTATTATATCTATATGTCTCTCTTTATGCCACCATTACTCTGTCTTGAATTCAGTGGCTTTATAACTCTTGAAATCAGGTAGTGTAAATCCCCTTTGTTCTTATTCTCCAAAGTTCTTTAGACAATTTTATATCCTTTCACTTGTTTTGCCTTTTGTTTGTCATGAATGCACGAGAAATGCAGCTATAAAGAGAGAAGGAAATGAAATTAGAAATGAAAGTAAGGAGAGAAAAGATGAAAGAACAACAAAAAATCCGTGAAGTTACTCCTCCTTTATAAGTGAACTTAGACTAAACATCTAAATGGACTAAAGCTGACTCATTTATTTAAGTAAACTTAGAAAAACTGGATGAGTTTGCTAAAGACATAACACCTTTGTTCAAAGAGCAAAAGAGTTGAGTAAGCTTAGAGTGAGAAAAGTTTCCCTTTTGTAAGTTTTCTATCAACCATGAATTTACATGTTAGCAGAGTTTGTTTTGAAGCTGAACAAAAGGGAGAAAAGAAGTCCAAACTGCTCCCTTGGGTAGGTTCTGATCATGTAAAACTTATTACAAGGTTTAGTGAAAAACTCAAACTGAATAGTATGATCACATTTTTAATAATAAGTGCAAGCAAAATTATGAAATCTCTGTGTATAAATTTTCATGTGAAAAATGAAGGATATAGAACAAACTATTCATAGTGATTACTCTAGGAAAGTGATAGTTATAGCACACAAAACAAAAGCATAAAGGCACATTTTATATCTTTGGGCTAGTTCCATATTTTTTTCCAATAGTTACTTCACAATTTAAAGAATTTTTTTTTGTTTCCTGGTCAGGGAACCAAAAAAAAAAAAAAAAAAAAAAAAAGCTAATGAAGTTATTATACAGCATTCTAATGAGTTTTGATGTACACACAAAGACTTCCAATGATTTCCTGCCTCTAAGGTTTTCATTTTCTCAAGCCTGGGCACAGCAGGGGCTAGCAGGAACTGATCCAGGAGAATTTCAGTTCCTGGAAAAGCTCCATTATGTAAACTATGAAAGAACTGATGATATTTTATATGGACAACTATCAGCTTATTCCATAGATGAATGTGGCATGAATTTATCCTTCAAATGTAAGATAAACATATGCTTTCCCATCTGAAGTCAATCTATATAATGAGAAAATATAATGTTTTTAAAACACTATATTGCATAATGAAAACATGTAGTCCATTTGATACATTTCTGAAATGGAGTTGATTTTTCTCTGATATTGCCTGAACACAGATCAAAGCAGTCCCTGTTCCTTCTCTAATACTCTATAGGGATTCAATGCTGCATAGGCTGGATCTGATCAGACGCTGCCAGGCTGTGCAGTCTTCTCTCCTGAACACATGCTAGAAGTCATGATTTCAGATGGGCCATACTTTTTGTGTAAAATATTTCCAGAATGGGGATTTTTTTTTGTGTGCATTGCTGGGGATTGAACCTAGGGCCTTGCACATGCTAGGCAAACATGTACCTCTACCACTGAGGGGCACCTCCAGCCCAAGAAAATAACCTTTGATGTACAGTTTATTAAAGGCTAAATATGAGAATGTCCACTCTTTTTACTCAGTTACAGTCAGGTATAAGGATCAAAAGAGCAAAACCTCACTTGGTGTGGGGGCACATGCCTGTAATCTCAGTGACTCAGGAGGCAGAGGCAGGAGGATAACGAGTTCAAGGCCAGAGGCAGCCTGTGTAATTTAGCAAGACCCTGACTCAAGATTAAAAAAAGGGCTGGGGATGCAGCTCAGTAGAGGATTACTTGCAAAGTATGTGCAAGGCCCTGGGTTCAACCCCCTAGCACCACAAAGAAGGTGTGTGTGTGTGTGGGAGAGAGAGAGAGAGAGAGAGAGAGAGAGAGAGAGAGAGAGAG